>JACEII010000030.1:349741-518607 GCA_014332785.1 Antheraea mylitta
AAGCTGTATTTAAACTGAAACTATTGTAATTCAAATTAAAGCTCATTATTTTATTATATTTATTTTTGATAAAGTATAATTAAAAACGTTGTTTTAATCCTGATAAACATCGTGACAGATTAGTTACTCTGAATATTTTAAGAGGTGGGGTAGCTGTAATGTAACTGGCATAATTTATAATGTAAAATTCTTTTTTCACAGTTCGTGGTAGCAGCTGTCCTCGGAGTCTGCTTAGCAGACCGTCTAGACAACAAATATCTCCCACCTAGAGGCAATGCAGGAGCTGGCTTTGGGCCAGGCTTCGGTCTCGCTCCTGGTGGTGGTGCTGCCTTGAAATCCCAGGGAGGTTTCGGAGGACCCAGCGCAGGTTTCGGCCCAGGAGGTGGAGCTGGTGCAGGTTTTGGCCAGGGCGGTGGCGGAGGAGCTCAATACTCTGGAAACGGTTACAGTGCTGGTGGCTCACAGCAGTACAGCAGCCGTCAGTCTTCTGCTGATGCCAATGCACAAATCCTGAGATTAAATAATGAAGTTAGCGCTGAAGGATTCGCTTATGACTTTGAAACGTCGAACGGTATTCGCGCTGACGCTTCTGGAGTAGCCACTAACGGAGTCCAATCTCAGGGTAGCTTTGCTTACAAGGGTGATGATGGCCAAGACTACAGCATCTCATACACTGCTGACGAGAACGGATTCCAGCCTCAGGGTGCTCATCTACCTACATCTCCCCCGATCCCTGAAGAGATCCTGAAGTCCTTGGAGCAGAATGCTCGCGATGAAGCTGCTGGTATCATTGATGATGGTGAGTATTTTTTCAATAAGTATAGTTGGGTCATTTAATATTAATGATATTAAAATATTGCCCTTCATTATCGCATAAGGTTATCTATTCTATCAGTTACCTGAATAGTAAAATTCAATTTAGAAGACACGTAATTCAGTAGTTTTTATACATACTTTAGTGAGTACGGTTCGATTAAGAAAAAACATACTAATGGAACAAAACGTAAAATACATTAATATTGATGATTAAGATAGCAAAAACTTCATAAATCGGGCATTATAAAACACATTAAGTTTTTTACCTTTACATAGCACAAACGAAACTATGGTACACTTTTAGCTTAAAAAACATACTAAGTGATCATTAAACATGCATTATAACACGAGACAATCCGGCTTAGCTCGAAGCTTAACGTTACAAAAACGAAACCACAAATTATTTCTTATAAAGTTCAAAGTTGGATTTTAATACGTCGACTACCACAATTTAACCTTGCTACATCTATTACCAGTAGTTACTCATATCATGAGGACCTATAATTTAAGTCGAAAGTGGGACAGATCTATTGCAATTGCTGCATAATGCACCGAAAACATAAGGCAAATAATAGGTATTACATAATAAATTATTAGTCTAAAAAAGTCTGTTATAGTTTTCGAAATCAGCCCATCTTTATTGACAAGTAACTTTCACTTATTGCAATGTCAAGTTACTATTTGTTACATTTTATATTGTAAACCAGAAAATAGAACGTTATTGCATCCAAAATATATTATCGAAAAGCTTTTTTTGTCACTAACACACGAAGCTTTCCTTTGATTGACCTTAGGTTTCCTATACTTCTGATCTTGGTTAAAGATAAAATGTAGAAATAGTTTAACCAACGGCTGCAGATGTTAACAACAAAAAAATCTCTAACAACTCTGTAGGTATTCCTGTCCAAAATGTTTACGCTCTATGTAACTGGGTCCCAAAATTTTATTTCACTTATAAATAATTAGTATACGTGCTGAAATTTACCCCGCATTCTCCAAACCTAATGATGAGTTACAAAACGACGTGAGATCGTTACGGTTGCATCAGGTTTCGTGACCGCCTGCCTGGAAGCCGGTGTGAACTAGCAAAGTGAAGCACGTAAGGCTCATTCCAGATCATAGGTCAATCGGTTAATTGCTTTCAACTGATAAATAGATATGTCAGTATATAAGACATCTTTAATAAATTTAATGCTGCGTGTTTGTTACATTTGCTTGGATGTTTGCATTAGGTAATATTTTGGTCGATTCTACATTGTGGTTTGGGAGTTATTACATAATTTCAGCTTTTGCCATTAGGCATTAGATTACAAAAATTTGCATAACATAAAGCTCAATTAATTGTATAACTTTAAGTTCCTTCTATGGCAAATACTTTTTTTTTAAAATAATGTAATGAATATTGGGCAATGTTTATTCAACAATTACCCCAAGATTTTCTACTTTGAATACAAAAAAAGTTGTTCCAGTCCATTCTAAAATACAATAAGAAACATGGCTGAAATCAATAACATTATAACCCTTGTGTATTGCATTCTTTACAATAGTTTTTGATTACTTTTCAAGAAAATATTTTGCTTTAGCTACTAATTTTGTGATCATTATTTGTATTTCCATTAAAATATATTCGTACCTCTATAATCAGAATTCCTAAAGCTTAATAACGTTTTTCGAACAACATTAAATTCAATTAATCATTACCCTAAAATGGATTAATCAAACCACTCTTATTTTTTAATTTTGCGCAAGGCATACCATCGTACCAAATACAAAAATTCTAATAAAAACTAGTCTCATCAAAGCAGATGCACTCCGTCTCGTCTTAGCGCTGACTTGTCTTTGACTTTATAAAGCTTGAATAATTAGGTCACAGATTGCCTCGAATGGAATTTTTCTATCATTAGGTACTTTAAGTACGGCAAGACATCCTTTACTTTTGTAACATCTGAGTATTTATCCATTAGTATACATTGTAATATCTATTTAAAAGTATGCAGTTATATCTCTATAATTAATTACATTGTTTATTAACCTCCCCAATTCTTCAGGATGCAAATAATTTTTATGGCATACATATTCACTTATGGCAATTCTCCTTATCGCTAAGCCCCATTAAATCATCTTTGATTTCTTCATGCATACCTTTAGCTACTGCAGTTTTGTTTGGATGTTTTCAGCATGACTTAACGTTGTGACTAAAGAATTCATAATATTGATATTTGATTGCGGCATATTTATCCAATCTCTTATTATTCAAATGTAAGGTTCAAAATTCCAAATTTGTTGACTATATTAGAAAGCAGCTTCCTTTTTCAATTTTCCATATGAAATATTTTGGCTGTTATTTAAATTATCAAATAAGAAAGTTAATTCTATATACACTCAACGGGTAATAAATAGCGATGCATTTTCCTTAAAACTATTTATCCTTAATTATTTAGATTTACTGATCTCCAAAGTATAAAATGTATTTTTAACGATATGTCTCTTAGATTTATTGACATTTTTAGAATACATTATAAGTAACGTAAGCAACAATATAAGCTCAACGATACTTAAGTTATTTCAGGCAGCTTCATTGTGATAACTTTCTTCTATTCTAAAAATAGGATTTATTATTATTGTAGAGATAATGTTAAATTATGGCAAAAGAAACTAACTTTTCTCTTATAATTACTTGTATATAATATTTCTTTTAAATAGTCTGTCTTCTAATATCTTCATTTTTATTGTTACTGTCTTTGAACACTCTAATAGATATGTTAGTTCAACTAATGACCTAATACAATCTCAGAGCTAAATTTATTTACAAGAAATAAGGTTTTCTATTCTTCTTCGCGTTTTTTTTAATGATATGCAGTTTAACGCGTATAACAAAACCAATAGATAAAAGCTTCTGTGCATACATTTCATTAATATAAGCTCTAACTAATATTATAAGTGCAACTGTGAGTTTGTTTGTATGTAACGCTTTCACTTCCTAACTATTCCATTGCTAGATCTACATTCTCAAGAGTACAGAAAAAAACTTAGGGTACTTTTCATTCTAAAAAGGGCTATAAGGAATGGGTGAAATCCATATTAATGCTATCAAAGTTGCGGGCAAAAGTTAGCCATGAATACTTTGTTGGTAGTTTAAACTAAGCTTTAGGGTCGCATCGTGACCGACATAACGGGAGAGGCGTGGTGCGGAGCGTCGATCGGTTTTATTGATACACTATGAAAGGTCACTTTTAAATGTCTTTCCTACCATTGTATTTAGAATATTTATACTTGAAAAACGATTACACAAAGTATGATAGTTACGTCTAAAGTCACATCATTCATAACGCTTTATGTTTAGGAAGTGCTGGTGATTTAACATTTAAAGTTAATCTTAATTATTATTCTTATTACAGTGTAAATTCAAAATATTGATATATCTCCCTAATCAATAAAATAATTTGAGATTAACAAACTAATACATTTGTTGTAGAAAACAAACTACATCTAACATTAATGTAAAGCAAAAGAGAAGAATCTTGCTGTTTATTTAACCTACCAGTTAGATTTCAAAAGAATATTATTGTATTTCACAGCCTATTTATTGATGAAAGTTATAAGGTATGAAACTTCACGCTATAACCATTAAGAGCGGAGTAATTCTATACAATATGCAGATCAGAAATAACACTAATCCAGAATAAAGTAACAATATCGATAAACTATGCGGTACATCGTTGGTTATCGGAAGTCGATACGAAGGTAGATTAAATGGGAGTAAAGCCACGGGTAAACCTAATTGTGTTATATAATCCAAGATGCGTAAATGGATATAACGTGTTCAGGTTTCGCCACTCTCTTCCAAGTGTAATGATAAGCCATAATGAGAAAGCTTCGAGCGGGGATGAGTAATAATTTTGTGAAATTTATAGCTATCATCGGGTCCATATTATGCGAACCCTCATTGTGCACGGAGTTTCGCCGCGAAGATAGGCTACATAAGCCATCTTCGAGCGCACCAGTGCCATTTCTCCAGTTAGGGGTCAAAGTGGTCGCCATGGCCGAATTGGTCGGAGCAATCATTATGCGAACTCTGCATCCTATTTGTATATAAAGGGGTACAATATTACACTATTTAGACTCAACTTGTAAAAGTTAAATGATCGGAAAGATTTAAAGACCTAGTAGGTCATTCGGTTAAAGACATATTTACTTATTTGATGTTTCAATTTTAGATATGTCTGTCTGTTTGTGTGAACAGGCATCACTGCTACAATACTGCGTTAATGATAGAACCTCAAATAAAGCATATCTTTGAGTAACATTTAGTCTTGGTTTCATTAGAATCTGTTCGGTCTATCAAAAGCTATTGTAACTTAAATAATGACGTGAGTTAAGTATTAGAAAAAAGTAGATAAGTAAATGGACTTAATACTTTCAGATGACTTTATAAATTGCTGTTTCTTACGTAATGTTTCTCGCTGATGAAGTCACTGGAATAGCTAGTTGTTTAATATTATTATTATTATTTGATTATCAGGAATTTAGTTTTGTCGGGCTGATTATATTTTCTGTTTAAATTTAGAGTCTCCTTTATATGCTATCTTCTAAAATTTTTCAACTAATTTTCCCACTTCATTAAAGTGTGCGTCTTAATTAACAATACTTTCAAATCCTTTTTAAACAACTCATAATTTATGTGATTTTCTTTGTTTGGTAATTATTCACTTGATCAACTTAAAAAAGTAAAGTGTCGGCTTTAAATAATATATCGCGTGGTGCAATTTTCCCATGTTTCGCAATATCCTGTGAGAAATGGAACAATGGTGTGAGACAAAATTATCTATTTAGTTAAATATCCGTTTGTTTAGTTTTTACTTTTTGATTGATAGTACTGATTAGATGTAATTAAGTTTTTATTGCATTATTGATGTCATTATTCACAGAAAAGAGTAACTAATCTTCAATGACTACCTTTTCTTCATATAAATGTATGATTTATAATAGGCATACAATTTTAAAAGACAATGACACTAATTTAATAATGGTCATAGTAATTAATGCGTATATTTCATATATATCTTACGGATAATATGAATAATCAATTAAAAAATATATTGGATTTTTTTTATTAAAGCTGATAGGGCTTTTGTCTTCAAATTAATCGCAATCGCACCCGATTAGATCTCCCACGGCAGCGGCTCAAGCCTAGGTTCGATTCCTCGGTAGGGAGCCCTTGAGTGCGTTGCTTGCGCGATACGGTGACACACAAATATATATCACTGCTACAACACTACATGATCACCCCCACACACGTGCACGCCTACACGCTTACACATGAAAGTGGCAGAGTTTACTTTTTTTCCCTTATCGAACTGAACAACTCAATTTTCAGATAATAAATATATGGAGGAGTTGTTGAGGCGTGTATGCTTGGTACACATATACGTTTCAACAACTCATACATATATGAATAGTTAGCTAGGTTAGCTAAGATAGGTCGCGATTTTGCATGCAACAGGCAACAGCCAAGCCGAGGTGTGCCGCGCACCCTTGAGCTGACTGCCACAATTAAAGTCGGCTGAGTGCCTTAAGCGCTCGCCTTAGTAGTCCGGTGAAGCTGTTAAGACCTTGCTGGGCCAATAGCGTAGTCATTTCGAAAAAAAAAATCGCAATCGTCAAATTATATCTTGATACGGAACTAAAACTGACGTATAAATGAACTCTCAAAGATGTGATAGACAGACGAGATAATTGCAATGATATCAAAGTGATAAATATGTATTACACAATGTATTTATTACAACTATTGAGAGTATTATATAACTTTTATAATTATGTAAATAACACAAAGAGATTATAAAGAATAATCTATTGAAACAAAATTAAATAACATTAAAATGTGTCATAGTTCATTAAATATAATTGCACGAACTAAAAAGTTCGCAACATCCTATCTTTGCCGTACCGTGAAGCTGTGGAACAATCTCCCGGCTAGTGTGTTCCCTCCTTCCTATAATATGGGGTCCTTCAAGCGTAACTTGAAGAGGCATTTACGCTGGCCGGCATGACAGCGACGTCCGACGAAGGATGACGTATCTCTCGGCAGTCGCCGTTGTTTTTGGATTGCACTGTGCTTACCATCAGGCACAGTGCAGTCACTTTGCCGTGCTATTATAAAAATAATAATAATAATAATAATAATTTTATTGTAACATACCTATATATTTTGCGAACTTACAGTTTTGTGACATTAATGAATGCTTTAAATTGATTTGGTTCAGATTATTTCAAGTATACATAATATTTTTTTTATTTGTTAATAGCATTCATAGTTTGTTGAATATATTTTTAGGATTTTTATTTTTATTTAGGTCAAACTTTGTCAACAAAATTTTATAACAAAATCAGTCCGATTGATATTTGTCATATATACAATGTAAAGCACATGTCGTGTAATCACGAAGAAGATGTTTAGGAATGTACATTAGTAGTCCATTTACGTCAGCAATTAAACTATAGGATGCCAATTAAATAAACAAATTACGACCAATATAGTAAGAACTTTGGTTAATTTTCCAAACCATGCATTCTATCGTCAATCGAGACGAATGTAAGCCGGTCGAAGTGATTATACGTTGAGATGGTAGCTTGTGTGGCCTTGTGAAGCTTTCGGATGAGACAATTATGTTGTGGCCACGAAAAGAGGTACTTATTTTTAATGAGTATTATAAGTATTATTCCGACCCTTAGAAATTAATATTGGAAATTTGATTTCGTTCTAGATACAAATAATTCTTTTTTATTCTTAGTAAATTAACGACAACATTGCATCTTCCTTCTCTTTTGTCAACATTCATTTACCATACACATATAATTTCTCGCTTAATCCTGTCATAATGTTTGGGTTTTCTTCTATCAAACCTGTCCACCTTTATACTCTGCTATAGTACGTTAACTTCTCGACTTCTTTATATCCATTGCTATTTTCACAATTCCCGTCTGATAATGGAATCATTCTAAATTTTATTCCTTATAATATGGTTTACCGCATCTATCCTTATATTCATATTTCAATCCCATGTAACATTTTTTTATTCATTTCTTTCGTTGCCCAGTTGCATCACTACGTACTTACATCAAGATAGATATTATTTACATATATATAACAGTACATCGATTAAAATATATAACAAAAAACTTCAATATGAATTTTCTTACTTAAAAAATAATTCAATAATAAATACATAATAAGTACAATAAATAGTAAAATACTCATAAAAATATTCAGTATCAAGTATACTATTATATCTATAAAATTTAAAGTATATAGATTAAGCAAGGATATTTTCATTTGATTTTCAAAGTTCTGTGCAAGTCGTTGGGCATTCATAGCTCGTAGAGACTAAATCCTCTATAAATGTTTTTTTGGTATCACAAAGCGTAAATAAATCCAATCAAAGTTATTATTAATAATATGTATTGTAAAACTAATCTAAAAAGAATAAAAGACATATTATAAATAACAACTTCAATGATTAATGAATGATAAACGTGTATTTGTTTGCAAATATAGATTGTTTGTTTTTATGTATTTCGTTCAAAATTAAATAAATGTGTCGATAAGCCATATAACACTAATCTTGTTTGAAGATTATATACAAAAGGTACTGTAAGTACTACTTGTATAAAAATATTATTCAAATTGTTTACGGAATAGCAGGTCTAATGGCCACACACGTAAAACGTGAAAACAACGATGCAGAAATATGCGAACGTGCATGATCATTACGAAATCGCTTTGTACTTTAAAACGGTTCACGCCTCACTTGTTTATTGTTACTGTTTATAGGAATTGTATCGTATTGTAGGTAATTACTGAAAAATGTTGCCTACTATTGTTAAGTGTTTCTCTATTGTTCGATATATTACCACTTTAATATGAAAATATCATCATTTTCAGGTGCTTACCGCGGTGAGGGAGCTGGTGCTGGTGCTGGCGGTTACTCGGCTGGAGGCGCTGCTGGATATACTTCTGGTGGACCCGGAGCAGGTGGTTTCGGAGGCAGCGGTTCTGGTGCTGGTGGTTTCGGTTCCGGTTCTGGAGCTGATGGTTTCGGTGCTCGTGGTTCTGGAGCGGGTGGTTTCGGCGCTGGTGGTTCCGGAGCTGGCGGTTTCGGTGCTGGTGGATCCGGATCTGGTGGTTACAGCGCTGGTGGTTCTGGAGCCGGTGGTTTCGGAGCTGGTGGCTCAGGAGCTGGTGGTTCTGGAGCGGGTGGTTTCGGTGCCGGTGGTTCAGGAGGCAATGGTTTCGGTGCCGGCGGTTCCGGAGCTGGTGGTTTTGGAGCCGGTGGCGCTGGAGGAGCCGGTGGTGCTGGTGGATTTGGAAGCCGTGGTTCGTCCGGATTTGGAGGTGCCGCTTCACGCCAATATTTGGCTCCCAATGCTGGTTCACGCGGCTCTGGTTCAGGCAACTTCAATGCCCAGACCGGTTACCAATATTAATTTTCTTAATTTACTGATAATGATTGAGGGCGCGATGATCACACTTAGCAAATTTTCGTTGGTCTTCATAACGTAGAAATTTAAATGCGTCTTTGGATCTTCATAAAATTGACAGCATATAAATTGCAATAAATAAAGGGATACAGTACGTTTTGGAAATATCAAAATGGTTTACTAAATCTCTTATAAACGATGGTTTATTTGCAGTGACTGAAATTATCACGTTTTTAAAATTAACTCTGTTTCTAAATTATTTATTTCTCATCTGTTTCTTTAATCTTATCTTCTTATTATGATCTTTAAAATGTAACTCTATCATTATCATCAGACTGACGAACTATAACTTCTTTGTACTTGGACCGATCATCTATATACATTTCATTTTGTTGTGAATATGTATGTCTGTTTCTCTTTCTTCGTTCTCATTTGTAATGTGATCTCAGACTTGTCTTCTTTCGAAAAAAAATCTTTTGTCTCATACGATATTAGTTTTGTAAGTTTTTTTTATATACATCTATGCAAATGGACAGTAGTAGTGTATAAGATGGAAAAATGTTAAAAAAAATTGTACAATTAGTTCTTAAGGATTGTAAATACGAAACCACTTAACGAATATACGACTTAATGCAAAAACACCAGCTTTTTCTTTAAATCAGTCTAATTTTCTTCAAGATACGACAGTCCAAAAAATATTGGCAAAAACAATTTTTGTAATTTTTTTTTATATCATATAGGAGGCAAACGGACTGCTGGCTTACCTGTGTTAAGTGATCACCGCCGTCCATAGACACCAGCAATACCAGGGGAGTCGCAAGTGCGTTGCCAGCCTGTGTTTAGAGGGATGGGGGAAGGGAGAGGACAGGGGAGAGGAAGGCAGAGGAAAAGGGAGGGGAAGGAGAGGTGGGTCTCCGGCGCTCTTACTGGCCGAACGAAACGCAATAATGCAAGCACTGTTACTTCACGTCTGTTTTCTGTGAGAGGGTGGTACTATCCCGGACGAGCCGACCCATTCATGTTGAAACCAGTTATAGCATTAGCGTGGCTCTACCACTTACACAATAGTTAATATTTTAATACGATTAATGAAAAGTGATACTTAACAGTTATATAATGTAAAAAAGGGGAAACAATTAGAAATACAAGTCTCTGATCAAAAACTTTACATTACAACATGTATAGTGCATAATTCTAAATTACTCCAGAAGTTGACATTGGTAACTGGGTCTAGTTTTTCAACTTTTGTTAAGATTTCTTCCCTTTCATTACTCTTCTAGGAGTTTTTGGCCAAATCTTATTATGTCATGTAGTGGATTTTATATATTTTTTGTAATAATTGTGCTACTTAACGTAATACAGTGCGCTTATTGTTCATAAGTACAGTAGCTGAGAAATAATAGCACAGAGCTTGAATTCTAAGATGCCACAAAGACTGTTTGAAAAATTCTAATAAGAGGGCCACTGTCTTGTTAGAATATTGAAATCATCACAAGACACTAGTAGTCGTATTATTAACCAGCCGACAATGGCAATAATAAACGCGAAGATTGGATGCAAAAAAAACTATTTAACGCTTTTCTCATCCAAATTTTCCGCGTTGTTACCTTTATATTATTCTCTCGTCTTCAAAATTGTCTTCTAAGTTTTCGTTTGGTGTTGTTAAAGTACGAGAAAATAATAAATTGGTTCCATTTGTCTATAATTGTTATCATATGTCCTTTTCATTTTTATTCCTTCCTTAAACTTGATATCACGTCTACTTTCTACTTTTTCTAAATATTTTGATTCTTTGTGTGCACATGAATTACAAGATCAGATTTCTCATTTCCCATTCAATTTATGAACAGCTAGACATATTGTGTGTTTAAAACTTTATCTGGTTGATATTTCTACGATTCCCAGTAATTTTTATTGTTATAGGGTTTAGCGATCACAATCTCTCTTAGTGCTAAATGACAATTTGATATAAAAATGTAAACATTTTAAGTCAACAAGAGGAGGAATACACCTATAGATCTTGGTATTTCTTCATGGTTAGGAAGTGGGAATTAATTTCGCCGTTAATTTTTCCGTTAAGTTAACAGTTTTGTATGCATTCAGGTTTGTATAAAATTATATGGAAGGCAGCCAGCAGTCTTTTTTAATACTTTATAGGCGAGCGTTTGACCATAGTCCCATTTGATGTTAAGTGACGACGTGGTCTAAGATGATAAACACGTCAAACCTAGAGGGGAACTAGCTCTCAAATGCAGCTGCCGGAATACACCTATATTAGTTTAATAACAGATTTGCAATCTGAGAATGGCATCTATCCAAATTAGATTAAAAAAAGGTCCTACGACCATGCTATGGTTACTTCACGATATTTTCCTTCGCCGAAAGCTACGACTCAGTTGCATAAACACTACTTAGTAAGCCTTCATCGTTTCAAAACTAGTTTAACTCAGGTAGGTAGTCTAAACGTGAAGTAATACATCAGCGGTAATAGTAAAACTATAGAAATATCATCCTTTTTTTTACATGGGGAAATCCTTAACAGATACACCACTCTCCCGGGTGAGCGAGTGGGTTATCTCCGATTCGCAAGGACTAAAACCCCATGGGTCTACCGCCATAACTGGGAACAAGGGGCAAAGGATGACCGAGCACTTCCCATGTCGCCCAGGGCCAGCCCAGAGTGATTATGGACCTCCCGCTGAAGAGAGACAGCCTGGCACGCATAGACTGTCACCCAGAAGATCGAACCAATGCACTGGCGAGACGACCCCCTCGGCCCATCTCCCCTTTGTCCGGCAGCATAGCCATCAGCCTAGTATTTTTCAATGCCTATTTAACAAATCTAGAATCAACTGCTGCCGTCAAGGTCTCACAGTGTTACTATCTTCCGTTAGTGCTACCACATAAGTAGTCACCTGACATCAAGTGATATAATGGTCTAACGCTAAATGTATTTTCATATAGGTCGCGTATTGCACGTATCAGGCAACAGCCCACGCCCAGGTGTGCCGTGCACCCTTGAGCTAGTTGTCAAATAAAATCAGCTGAGTGCTGTAAGCGTTCACCTTAGTAGTCCGGTGAAGCTGTTAACACTGTGCTAGGTCAATAGCATAGTTAGTTTGAGAAAAAAAAGCTAAATGTATAATGAAAAAATGATAATATGTTTTTTAAAATTTAATATTATAATGGAAAATAACACTATTCATTTATATTACCTTCAACAGATGGTGTTAAATTTAAATGGAAAACATGAACAACAAAAGATCAATTGTAATAAAAACAGATTTAAATGTGGATGATTCTCATATAAACTAATTGTACTGAATATATAATAATATGGGTATACATTGTTTACTAAATAAGATAAGGCAATATATTGTCTTTGCTTAAAGAATTCATATCACTGTTTTCCGCTAGGTGGCAGCTAATAGATGTACGTAGAAAAAATTAAATAAAAATCTTTTATTATAATTAATCAAACACACTTCATAAACGCAAATCGCTTGGTAGGCAACGCTTTGTTCGTATGTTTCATTATTAATTGATTAAAATCAAAATCAACAATATTTTATTCCATTTAGTCCTTGATAACATATTTATGAACGTTAAAGCACTGCAAACCGTTCCGGAAAACAATCTAACCACGTAAAAGAACTGACAAGACACTCGAGTTAGTATATTTTTCCTCGTTAAATTATTAGTACATGGGTGACCGAGTCTAGCTTGGTTCTTTAAAAATCATTTTTAAATTAAAATAAACTGTTAGGTTTGCCTCACAAAATTAGCATTTTTTCAAATAAAAAAATATAAAAAAAGATATCCCTTTTATAACAATAATAATAAAATTATTTATTTCATTAAAATAAATTATTAGGTTTGCCTTACAAAATTATCATTTTTTTGCAAAAGAAAAAAAATATATTTCGCTTTCCGAAGATTCTCGAAACAACCAATTTCCATCTGAGCCATTTTTGTTTTTATACCGTCGGTGAAATTTACCTTCATATTCTAGATATATTTTTTTCATTGCCTGAAATCTCAGTTAAAAAAGTTTTCTATGAATAAAATCAAGCTAGATGTATTTATCGTCCCCGAAACTACCTACATACTAAGTTTCACGGAAATAGATGACACCGTTTCCAAGATTCTGAATATATATTTTTATATTTAAAAATATACAAGAATTGCTCGTTTAAAGGTATTAGCAGATAGATTACATAATAACAAAATATTAAAACTATTGGCGGTTGGACTATAATAGCCTTTAGCCATCGAAACCCGCTTGAGATAGTGCTTGAAATCACTATCAGGTAAATAAAAAAAAAGAATTATTCACGGGATTAACTGTTTTAAGACCAGACCATAAACCAGTGGCCTAAATGTTCTCGAAATTAGTTTATTCGTATGAAAAAGTGCATTGAAGGTAAACTAGAATCTTTTGAGCCACTATAAATTTATTTTTGACCAGGTAGTATTTCCTGCTTATTCATGCTAGAAATATTCAGTGCTCTCCATGTACAATGGATCAAAAACGATAGTATACTAGCTGACCCAGCTACGTATTACTGTGGCTCAGTACATACATACATACATATAATCACGCCTCTTTCCCGGCGGGGTAGGCAGAGACCACGTCCTTCCACCTGCTACGGTCCTGGCACACATCTTTCGCTTCTTCAACGTTCATCAGTCTTCTCATGCATGTTCGTCGGTTTAGAGTACTCTTGACCCGACCTTTCTTCAGAACGTCCCCGATTTGATCGAGGAACGTTCGTCTGGGCCTTCCTCTTCCAACGTTCCCATTCATACTCGCCTTATAAATTTGCCTAGTCATTCTTCTCTCGTTCATCCTCTCTACATGCCCAAACCATCTGAGCATCCCTTTCTCAACTCGTGTCACTACATCTTCTTTTACACCACACAGTTCTGTTACACACTGGCTCAGTTATTACTCATTATTCTAATTATAATAAAGTATTTGCGTAGCGCCATCTATGAGATATTCATAACAATCTTCCCAAAGTTTTCTGTCAACAAAACTAATTTAGAGCGCCATCTGTTCGAGACTCATGAAACTAATTACCAATAACCAATATTTATAATGATTGAATTTGTTATAAAAATAAATTGACGCCAGTAATCGAAATATAGATTATCATATCGCTCAAGATAGACCAAATTATACATAAATGCCAACTTTCATAAAGATCGGTTGAGTAGTTTAGAATTTTATTGTGGACAAACATCGCGACACTAGATTTTTATATATTAAATAGAAGAATATTTAGCGATGTTGCAATACGATTCAGATTGTAAATTCCATATTTGATGGAGTAATCTAGACTGCAATGAGTGTGGATGTTACCTAGATAAATCTGGTATAATACGCTAATAATATTTTCAAGTTTCGTTCCATTTTCAGTAACCAGGTCATGTTATCACAGAATAGAGACCATAGAAGACTATCAATTTCGCAAATCCACTTACGAATGCGCATGCATCGTGTGATACCATCTATTGCCAGGGTTGCACTCTGTTTCTTTATTGGGGGTCAAAAGTGAATGTTGTTTTATTGTTCTATATGATCATTATTATATCATACATGTATAATAGAAATTTAGAATTTAGATATATTAGTCCGGTGAAGCTGTTAAGACCTTGATGGGTCAATAGCGTAGTCAGTTCGATAAAAAAAAAGTTAGAAATACCGTCGACTCTATAAGAATTAATTAAGCTTTAATGATTTTTGTCTCGTGACAATATTTTTCTATTTATATTATGATCATATTTTTATCGTGATTTCTAAAATTATTATTACTAACTATTGTAATTAAATATAGTGTCTAAAATATAATGAAGTTAAAATTCTATACCTTTTTGTGAGTTCAGAGGCTCATACTTGGCAATTCTTGTAGCGTATAATTGATAAATTACATACTCTTCTTACGTACAAAATTTCATAAAAATTAGCCGAATTAATATTAATATTAGTTATTTACAGTATATTAATAAATAATAAATTTATTAATATAATTATTCCCTGCTTTGCTTTTGTGTAGGAATTATATATTGAGATATTGCAATAGCGTAATATGAGAATAGCTTTAAAAATATCTCAAATCAAATTAACAACCTAAATTAATCACTAGTTTATTGCTTTGTTGATTTTGATAAGGAAAGCAAATTTTTATATTATAGCAGATCGTTACCCCAGTTATTATCATAAATTACTATTAAATGTGTGATCATATAAGTTAATTTTAAAAATAAAATAATTAACGTCGTTTTTATTCATTTGGACTATCATAGTTTTAGGTGATTAATGTCCGTTTATGTCGACTTATTATTTCTTTTATATTTTATAGGTTTTAATCTTTGACCACTACCTCGTCTTATATTCATAAGAGTGGTCTTATAATAGATTAAAAGTAAATTGGATATTGACATAATCAATATATACAACTTTTGACGCATGTATCTAAATTTCTCCATCCCGAGGTATCATAGTAGAGGGAGAATTAATCATATTTGGAAAGTTATTCATTAAAGTAAAGAAGATAATTGATTTTTAAAAAGTAGAATTTTTTTTTTTTTCTCGATCTGACTACGCTATTGACCTAGCAAGGTCTTAACAGCTTCACCGGACTACTAAGGCGAGCGCTTAAGGCACTCAGCCGATTTTATATTGGCAACCAGCTCAAGGGTGCACGGCACACCTCGGCATGGCTGTTGCCCGTTACATACAAAATCGCGACCTATCTTAGCTAACCTAGCTAACTATTCATATATGTTTGAGTTGTTGAAACGTATATGTGTACCAAGCATATCCGCCTCAACAACTCCTCCATATATTTATTATCGGAAAATTGAGAGTTTTTCAGTTCGATAAGGGAAAAAAGTAAACCCTTCCACTTTCATGTGTAGGCGTGTAGCGTGCACGTGTGTGGGGGTGATCGTGTAGTGTTGTAGCAGTGATGTATATTTGTGTGTCACCGTATCGCGCAAGCAACGCACTCAAGGGCTCCCTACCGAGGGATCGAACCTAGGCTTGAGCCGCTGCCGTGGGAGGTCTAATCGGGTGTGCGGGAGCGAAATTAACCCCCAGACCGTGGCGGCGTGATCTGTGGTTACGCGGGCGTGGGCGTGAGCACGCTCTGTTACGAGGGACAGGCTGGTACTGATCGTTCGCTGACGTGATATCGTCGGGAGGGTCGGTGAGAATATGTCGCGGACGTCTTTTATAACGCCCAGCGTTGGGCACGGGTTCGTAATTCGCGGCGGATACCACTAACGGACTGGGATGAATCGCGGCTCGCTCGAAATAGCTATTTGTAAGTGATTTTATATACGCCCAGATAGACGGCATCTCCAGGTCCCTGTGGAGATCCGCCTTCCGGACGAACCAAGGAGCACCAGTGATTTTACGCAGAGCCCAGGTCTGCAAAACCTGAAGCGTATCTAGATTCTTCGCGTGGGCGAAAACCGGACAACTATACGTCATTACCGGACGAATACAGACTTTATATATTGTGAGCTTATGTCTGAGGGACAGTTTGCTCTTCTGACAGAGTAAATAATGGAGGCGACCCAAGACCATAGCGGCTTGGACAAAAAGTAGAAAACCTGTTGTTAAGCGAATGGAAAAATATGGTCATATTTTTAATCCTAAAAAAACAATTTTAACGATATCCAAGTTAAAAAAAACAGATATGATAAATAACAGACACTCTACTATATATGCATGTGGACAGAAAAGCCATAATTAGAAAAAAATGTTATCATCGTAATATCTTTTCATTGATCGAAAAAACCATTTGAAAACAAGATTCGAATTTATGTCGATCGAACTATAAACTATAAACAGGGGGTCTATCCAAGTTGCTTATCTACAATCACTAACACAAATAGAAAACGGAAAAATGTATGGAGATGATAATCACGTGATATAGCGTACAGATATGTCATCTCCATACATTTTTCCGTTTTTTATTCGTGTTAGTGATTGTAGATAAGCAACTTGGCTAGGCCCCCAGGCTATAATTACGTCAACGTAACGTACGACCAGACATTTACAAAAAAGATTGTTTTTAAAAGTTGGTGTACCGTAGCATCACCCACTAAGTTAAATAACTGAGTACGCACCCGTCTAATACACTAGATCGTTTGTTTGATGCACGATTTAGTAATGCAATGTTTATGGAGCGATTCTTTACAATACTATGTTCCCATTCGTTATTGTACCTAATTAGATGAACGCGAAAAAAGTTTTTGCCAAGTACCGTGACCTCAAAATGTACGTGATATTGATTCAATGTTATACTATAACAACCAATTAGGATTTGAAAGAAATGTTTTTGTCGAATATCTTGTTGCAATATTATGATTAAATGATGATGTAGGAAAAAATATGCCCTCACGAATCTTAAGCTATTACCGGTCGTCTGAATATCACATCCTTATTGTCATGAAGGGCATTCATTATCGTTGTCACACAAAAACACTGTATAGATTTCTATTATTTTTTTCTAGGTTTGCTTGATAAATATTTAGTTATCTATATATTAATACGTAAAGCCAAAAAACTGTACCCCATTTTAGGTAATTCTGTGAACGTATGAACTTGAAATTTGGCATAGTTAAAGTTTATATGGCGGAGAAGTGCAGTAAGCAATTTATTTTAATACATTAGAAGTACATTAAATTAATTAAAATATCAACTTCTCATACTACTGCTTGAATTTTACACAACATATACATGTAAATAAAAACACATTTTGACAGCTGTCAATAACGACTTCAAAAGAGGTTGCGAAGGCGGTTGCTATGCTCGACTGTATGTATTGTTTACTCTTACGTTCCAATTACCCTTTTTCATCCTACATTCAACAATGATATTATAACATATAACTATTATTATAGTATATAACACGACTTACGTTCCATACCTTACATGCTCTTTGGATGTAACTTGTCAAATTACAGGTTAATTTTACAATAATGTATTAATTTTAACATGTATGACGTTGCATGCCTTATATGCGCTTTGAAATCAATATAAAATCACCTAAATTACTTTGTATAAAGTCAGCTATCTGACAATGAAAGTATCGTGAAGATCGGTCTAATCGTTTTGGAGATAGCATTGCAAACGAAGCCGCAGTTAACACCTAGTTATTTAAAAAAATATAAAGTCCCTTGAAACTCAAATAAACTACTGAACGTATGTACTAGGAACATTTGTAGGTGGTTGATCCACGTTGAAGCTATTACTAGTTTCAGCATGAATGGGTCGGCTCGCCTGGGGTAGTCCCACCCTCTCACAGAAAACCGACGTGAAGTAACAGTGCTTGCATTGTTGCGTTTTGTTCGGTTACTGGGAGCCCCGGAGACCTACCTAGCCCTTCTCCTCGCTTCTCCTCTTCCCTTGCTAGTGTCTACGGATGGCGATAATCACTTAACATGAGGTGACCCGCCTGTCCGTTTACCTGCTATATGACATTAAAAAAAAACAATCGAGGTGGAATTTTATATTCTACTAGCTGTGCCCGCAACTTCGTCCGCGTGGAATTTAATGCATACACAGTGTTTCGTTTGCTGTGGCTTACACATTTGTACATGAATTAATATGCTGTTTTTCTAAGAGATAGAATTGCATTTGCTTACCATCTCTTATCTCGTACTTAACGCGAGCCATCATTCAAATTACAATAACTTTTGATATATAAGACTTATTTCAATGAAACAAAGACTAAATATTACTCTAGAATATGCTTTATTATTTTTTCATTCAGGTTTTATTATGTACGGAGTAATTTAGCAGTGATAAGTGTTCAAACAAACAGACAGACAGTGATGTCTGTGATATACTTCGATAGGCAAAAATATACGAAGTCGAGTTTAGCCGATAGTACTGCCCAATGTACGAAACAAAAATCTGGGTACTGTAAGCTGTGTTATACAGATTTTCATTTTAGGATTATATTGGAATGATGTTAACTTAGAAAACGCATTTTTGGATTACGCGTACTTAGCTTGTGATATGTTTGGAGATAATCTTCTATGTTTTGGGGTGTAAGGGGTGTCGAATAACATCATAAAACTTGAGACACCCAAGCCAACCTCAATTGCACGTGGTGCGCCCTGCTGAATAACGAACGAACGAGGCAATGGCGAAAGCGGAGTGGTAGGGTTTTACAGCCCGACTGGGTCGCAACCACCATGTTTATGGCGAAAAAGCCCGTAATAGTGACTCGCTTCTGCGCGTCACGTTTAGGGATCAGCCTGTGCATATCCAGCTTTTTGCAGGCCGGCATGACAGTGGCGACCGGCGATGGATAGTGTGTCACTCGGTGGTCGCTATTGTTTTTGGATTGTACTGTGCTTATCATCAGGCACAGTGCAGTCATTTTGCCGTGCTACGATAAAAAAAAATCTGTTTATGATTTACAGCCCATTTGATGTTATGTGGTCAGTACAGACTGAAGCTATTTATAACTGATCTCAAGAAGTATGTTGTTTTGAAGCCAGTCGTAATAATTTCCACTCTTAAATAGTGTTCAAAGTCCATGAGTTATAATAGTGTGGCTTTCTAAACAACTTCTATGCGACCATTGAATGTTGAATAAAACACAGAATTTTTAGATCATCGCTTCAACACTCCAACTTGTATAAACTCAGTCATAACAAATCGTTATGAAAACTCCATATAACAGTCGTGCTTATTTATATTAGCAGAGTTCCGTTTCGTTTCGGAAGTTTTCAAGGATTCTCGACGAAACCATAAAGGATCGTTAAAGCTGTGTCGGTTTGATGGAAAAAAATTATTAATTGATATTCTATCAGAGTGCAATTAAAACGGTATAGAATCGTGATGGGCATAGATGATGTAATGTAAGTTAAAAAAAAAACAATATTAAAACTAGCTTTTGTTAGAAGTTTTGTTCGTTATGGGATGATAGACTCTTGCCTTCATAGTACTACTGGTTTTTTTAAATCTGCAACATTTATTAACTACTAGCCTCTGCCCGTGAGTTCGTTCGCGTGGACATAGTTAATTTGGGCTAACTAATATGCAGCGAAAGCTCTTAAGAGGAAAAAACACCCCGATTTTTAAGCATTCTTCAATGTTGCTCCGTTCCTATTGGTCTTAGCGTGATGATATATAGCCTATAACTATCTTCGATAAATAAGCTATATAACACTGAAAGACTTATTCAAATCGGACCAATGGTTCCTGAGATTACCCCCTACAACGTCACAATTCACAACGTCACAAACTGCATCTTCTTCCCGGTATTCAATAGACTGACATAACCCAACTCCGCCGTCGAGTGGAACTTGTATATAAAATTTTACCCTCGTAAAAAGGCGTAGATGTGGAATTTATCGCATTCATCATTCCACTAAAGAGTAAGCGAGATATATGTATTTATCTTTTTTTTATATCATATAGGAGGCAAACGAACATGCGGGTCACCTGTTGTTAAGCGATCACCGCCGTCCATAGACACTAGTAACCTCAGAGGAGTCGCAAGTGTGTTGCCAGCCTGTGTTTGTGGGATTGGAGAGAAAGGGAGAGGGGAAGGGAGAGGAGAGGAGAGGGGAGATGGATCTCCGGCGTTCTCACTGACCGAACGAAATGCAACAATGCAAGCACTATTACTTCACGTCGGTTTTCTGTGAGAGGGTGGTGCTACCCAGGGCGAGCCGACCCATTCATACTGAAACCAATAATAGCTTCAGCGTGGATCTATCACCTACTGAAATGAAAAGTCAATAAACTTGAATGCGAGCGGCGTCACCCTAAGATTTAATTAAAAATGCTAACATATCGGAAAATGATTCATGTCCAAATTTGCCGACGTCATGCCAGTATCGGATCTGATGGCCGTGATCCGAGGTTCATAATCAATCAATTATTATGCAGTGATGATAAATAGGATTGTCAGTTTTATTCATATTGATTTATGACTATTATTGTTAGGTATATTGTTATAAGAATTATTCAAATATATATTGTACTTTGTTTAAATAGTAGAATCAAAGAACTGAGAGGGATGAAGATTTACATACACAACCACTTAGTAAGTTATGTTTAGTTTAAATTTGAGTATATGAAATTGTCTCCTCATATTTATTTATTTATGAACGAATGGATATTTATGACTCAATAGCAGCATTAACTGCAATTAAACTGCATAAAATATGTTAATTTCTTGAAACGACTCACACGCCATCTCTTGTGCAATAGACGGACTAGTTTAACAATATCTTCGGACGTACGGACAACAAATGACAAGACTATTGAAGATGAGATAATTGCTACAGAAACAAGTATGTCATAATTGAAGAAACGATTGTATTAAAAGTAGATTTCAATATTTATCATCATTAGCCTACAAGAGACACACTTGTAGGTGTACAGTCAAGTTGAAGCTATTACTGGTTTCAGCATGAATGGGTCGGTTCGCCCGGTGTAGAACCAACCTCTCGCAGAAAACTGACGTGAAGTAACAGTGCTTGCATTGTTGCGTTCCGTTCGGTTTTTTTTATATCAAAGGAGGCAAACGAACTGGTGGGTCACGTGATGTTAAGTGATCACCACCGTTCATAGACACTAGCGACATCAGGGACGTCGCAAGTGCGTTGCCAGCCTATATATGGGAGAAGGAGGAGGGGAAGGAAAGGGAAAGAAGGAAAGAGGAAGGAACGTGGGCCTCCGGCTCTCTCACTGACCGAACGAAACACAACAATGCAAGCATTGTTATTTTACGTCGGTTATCTGTGAGAGGGGTGGTACTACCCCGGAGGAGCCGACCCATTCATGCTGATACCAAAAATAGCTTCAGCGCGGCTCTTCCACCTACATAAGGTTAGTGAGAGCGTCGGAGGCCCATCTCCTCCTTCCCCTTCCCTCTCCTCCTTACCCTTCCCTCTCCTCTCCCCTTACCCACCATCCTCATCTCTCTCACAGGCAGGCAACGCACTTGCAACTCCCCTAGTGTTGTTAGTGTCTATGGATGGCGGTGATCACTTAACATCAGGTGACCCGCTTGTCCGTTTGCCTGCTATATGATATAAAAAAGAGCATAGACCGCTTCCCAAAGGAAGGAATATAACACCACGCCAGTCCACGACGTATAGACGAATTCAAACTCCGAGACATCCATACTTCTATATTTTCGCACATACGGTAGTTTTACAAGAACATTTCTTAGGTTCAGGTTTTCTTCACGAGGTTTTTTTCACCGTCAGTAGACAGTGTCACCACTTAAATTTAACAAAAATTCATTTGTACAAGCCGGGCGTCGAACCTGCGGACATTACATTGATATTCTATAGGTTAAACGGATTAAACTCGGGTAAAAGAACGAACGAATAAATTAATTATATACAAGTAGCATCTGCCCTCGACTTCGTTCGCGTGGAATAAATACACACTAACGCGCAGCAGTTCTCAAAAGGAAAAAAAACATCACGATTTTGAAACATTTTACACCTACTCCGTTCCTATTGGTCTTAGCGTGATGATATATAGCCTATAACCTTTCTCGATGAATGAGCTATATAACACTGAAAGAATTATTCAAATCGGATCAGAAGTTCCTGAGATTATCCCCTACAACGTTACAAACTTACAAACTTTACCTCTTTATAATATTAGTATATAATAGTATAGTAGTATTAGTATATTAGTATAGATTAAAAATAGAACTTCAAAAGACATAGATATTCATCTTCATTTCTCACTAGAACACTTGCTTTTATTAAATGATTAAGGTAGTGACCTACCGGGACTTAAATGTCATCCTCTGCCGTATCAAATTCCTTTATTAGATAGATTTTAAACAAATTACAACTTTATTCAAACGTAACAAAAAACAAGTGTTAAACGTTTCATTCAACAAACGTTTAATTTATCGCTTTAAGTAATAACTGACAGCCACAAATTATATGATTATAAGTAAAAAATATACGTACGGAGGTAATTATGTGTTATTATTAGGCATTTGTTTGAAGAGATTAACGTTTGTAGAGGAATTGTAAAAATAGATAGATATAGATATATAAAATAGATATAGAGGTATTGTAAAAATTTTAGTATCTAGTATTACGATTAAATATATTTATTTTAGTACTAAATCAAAGCAATGATTCTCTTTATGCAAAATTGTACTTGTAATACATTAAATAGTATAGTATAAATAGTTGACAATTGGCATGTGAACGTATTCAGGATTTGGTATAGGATTTTGCATCTATGACAGTCAAAAAGTTAATGCGTTCGTTTTAAGGTATCTCTTCCTTAACATAAATGTAAGTAAATATGGATCCAATACAAGGTTTAATTGCTAGACCATCAACAACATACGTATTACTAACGCAAAGCAGTAGTAAATGGGTGTATTTCGATCTCAATAGGTGACAATATAACTTGGTAAATGAGCTGTTCTAGTTTATTCTTTAGAAATAGACAGTTTATGGTTTGAAAGAAAGAAAGAAATTGTTTATCATTGGAACAACTATACAATGACCTTGAATTAAACAAACTAATTAGACAAAATATAGTGAAATTCACGTGAAAAAATTATGATTGATGAAATCAGCTCTAACTATTTTTCTATGTAAGGCCAGTTATACTTGTTAGATGCTGTAGGCTGTAGAGCACTTAACTTTAAGAAAAGTCAGCCTAATTGTTTATACATAAAGCAAATATATTTAACTAGCAGTTCCCTGTGGATTCACTCGCGTTTAAATTTTTACTTCGTTGTCGCTTAGCTTATTTTTCTGATCTGTAATTTGTACTTTATGTATATATTTACTCTATATTTGTACTTTTCCATGACAAATGCATTACATAGTCAGAGACCTAATAGGCCTATAAAATTAAGGTTAATATTATGTTAAGGATTAAAAAAAAATAAGAGAAATATTTGTAAAAATAATAATTGTATGTAAATGTAGTAGTTGCGTAAAAATGTATTAATGGATATATTAACATTAATGTTTAATATAAAAGTAGTTCGGTGAAGCTGTTAAGACCTTGTTAGGTCAATAGCGTAGTCAGTTCGAAAAAAAAAAGTTTAATATAAGAGTGTGAGAAACGATAATATGAGAATTTAATTGCGTTTAATTGAACATTTTTCAATTACACACAAAGGGTTAAACGAATTAAATACAGTTTGATATGCAAGTCAAACATGTCTTAGAGAGGGCAATCTCTTTTACAGCGAATTGGATTAATGACCACATGTTGCGACACTGAAGAAGACTCTTTGATAACCATGCTAAAACAGAAAAATATGTTAAAAGTTTTACTGTAACTCTGTCGATTTTTTTTATGCGCATAATTAAGAGTTAATCCATCGTATTTGTGTTTGCGCATTTAAATTTAACATAGAAATTGACCAAATGCATGGCTGTTTATAAAAATGAGAACATTTTTTGTAACGCTACTTTCATGCTAGGATTTTCTTTACTAACCTAGCTACCACAATTTTCGAAGTTTTTACAAACTTTCTTTCATTATATTGTGGCACAAACGTTTAAGACTATGTTCTATGTTAGCTATGTTGTTGACTTCATTTTCAGTTAAGATCAAACGAGTAACTAAAGAGTAGTCTATAAATTAATGTATAAAACCCTGCTTAAACGAGCAAGTTTACTCCATCATTCTTCATATGTCCTAATGTAGCACCTCGAGTTATTATTTTGAACCTATTTTATAGTCATTTTGGCGTTCTAATTTGTATAGATTGTTGCTCAATCAGACAAATACAATTTATCACATACTTTATCAAGTGAAGGGAGATTGTTTACAGTTATCGGTTGACTTGGTTCCATAGATATTAGTTTTGCAAGTTTAACTTATTTTTTATTTCAGGATCCTAAACTTTTTGCTTATTTGTTTTATCTTAGTTAAAGAATATCTTAGATGTGAAATAAAAAAATATTGAAACTTTGAAAATACATCTTTTTGTTGAGTCACATTGAAGGCTTACTGATAGGCAGTCAACGACAGCGTTTCTAACTAAACCACAATAAAAATCACCTTTTAAAAACGAAGAATTTACTATAATATCTCATTTTAAGATCGTTGTACAATGTAAATTTACAAATGTCACCATTTTTCAGTTTATGAAATACTTATTTTTTTTCTCGAACTGACTACGCTATTAACCTAGCAAGGTCTTACCAGCTTCACCGGACTACAATTGACAAAAATACGTTTAGTAAGAACCCTTAAATACTGTAAAATACTATAATATTCTTATTGCCACATAGCAGTAATCCAAGAGATATGTATAGTTGTATACAAATTACAACTATCAACGTTCGAGTATTCATTGATCGATTGAATGAAATAGTATAAGAAAGCACAAGAATGGAATTCTAGTGTCGTGGTCCGGTGAAGCTGTTAAGACTATGATAGGTCAATAGTGTAGTCAGTTTGAAAAAAAAAAGAATTTTGGTGTCGGGTAAGTTATTAAATTTATGTTTTTAAATCACCTGGGTAGCCTTTACGCTGGGGTAACTTAAGAAAATACTACGAGTGCCAATTACACACTGTACTATGCAAAATGGGGAGAAAGGATAAAAAGTCAATCCCTAACACGTCAAATAGGTATAGAATACACTTTTACTGAAACAATATGTATAGCTATAGGTAGCTGTAGGTGGTAGAGCCCCGCTGAATCTATTTTTGATTTTAGCATGAATAGGTCGGCTCCTCCGGGGTAGTACCACCCCTCTCACATATAATCGACGTGAAATAACAGTGCTTGCATTGTTGTGTTTCGTTCGATTAGTGAGAGAACCGGAGGCCCACGTCCCTTCCTCTTTCCTTCCCCTCCCCCTTCTCCCATATACAGGCTGGCAACGCACTTGCGACGATCCTGATGTCGCTAGTGTCTATGGACGGTGGTGATCACTTAACATCACGTGACCCACCAGTTCGTTTGCCTCCTTTGATATAAAAAAAAAAGAAAAAGGTAAAAACATTATTTTATACATTACTCAACAAGCTTTATTTTTAATGGTCGTATTTATAACAAAGCCTTTAAAGTTTAATATAATCTATCTCACATACGAAACGAAACAATGATATTACGAAAGATCCTATATAACTCACAAATTTGACTGATGCATATCGTTCACGAAATGTAATTAGATCCACGATTTCATTCAAGAACACGACGATCGAGACAATTAATACAGACACAGCTTTCGATCAATTATATCAGATCACCGTATACGCATTTAATTAAAATCGTATCCTTGAGGTACGCCGTACCTTCATGTCTGACAGATGTGGTCGGCACATCACGTTCGGTAGCTTAGAAAAAAAAATCTCTATGGTAGCTAATTACCGGAGCATGCATATCGTCTCGTGAATGCTCATTTAATAACTTCAAAATATTACGTCAGTTACGCGTGAGATGTTCGGGATTAAGATCAGTTCAGTTGGTATATAATAGGTCACTTCGTCTCCAATCCTCACAGTTCGACTCGAACCTTACATTCAGCCGCTTCATCCACAGCAGACAGGATTTCATACGAAATGAAACTGGTAATTTTATTAACGTTATTCTTTGCTTTTAAGTTTTTTTCATTATATCCTTTATTCTCATTAGTATTATTTATAATTAAAAGTGCAATATTTTAATTTTCCACTTCAATGTCGTTTTCTGTAAAAATACTTGAAATTTTTTCATCAAACCTTAAGACTAGTATATTTTCAATAACAAGGTATATTATTTGATTTCCTTAATTTCCTACAAATAATGTTTCGTTGGAGCAAGTGCGAGTTTTGATAGTTTTAAGCAAAATAGTTGCTTTATTTTTTTAATTAAATGTATTTCCATAATTTAATTCCCATTCCCATACTATTTGTTTTACTTTTATTTATCACATTACTATTTATTTTAACCTTAGCTTTAGCTCAAGTTATATTTATATTTGCTTATTTATTTATAATATTCATATTAACATATGATAAAAGTTCTAAATATGTAGACAAAATCATGCGTATGCATTTGAAATCTATGGGTGGATGTGTCAAACTTAAAATGAGCGTAAATGCCCTGGTGTTAGAGAACTAGTTTGCTTTAACAGTGCTATCTTGGGAAGGAAAGATAATTTATTTAATACGGCACATTTGCGTGTGAAGGATTATGATGATTATTTAATTTTTTACTAAGAGTTAGGTAGTTTTCTACTTACAGAGCACAGCCTCTTTGTGAGGAAGGACATAGGTTTAATTAGTACGTTAGAAAAATTCGTATAAACGAGTCCAAGCGTTACCGAGAAATCTGTGGTTCTATATTTTTGCAACTATAGTAAGGCTCTAAGGGTTCTTTGGTTTCCTGATGATATTTCTCGTCTGATATTATTGTAAACTAGTCAGTATCCTTTGTTCTCGTAATAATGCTTTTATTATTTTATGAGAACTATATATATATTTAGTTTAATTGTGAGATGTATGTTTTTTTATTATAAATTAATCATTACTGCTTAACCTCTATTGAAAATTATAGTGATATGCAGTCTAGATAATTTTCTGAAATCTACCAATGAAATACTCGTCAAAATCGATTGAGCCATTTTGAAGTTTACTTTGGACAGAAAACATATAAATATAAATTTAATTCAAGCTATATAATTTTCGAAAAACTTGAATTTTCAAACATCAACTGATTTCGATAATTCCTTTATTATGTCTATTTGTCCATAATATTTTTATATAATTTTATGTGGATATTCAGTTAAACTTTATAATGTAAACGACAGTCGATGTTAATTTTTAACAACAAAAAAAAAAAAAATTAAATAAGGATTTCGATTTTATTAACAACGATTATTAAGTTTCCGGTTGTGTGAAAAAAAGACGACTTTGTAATAAAAATAAGCTAAAATAAATGTAATGAAAAATATAAATAAAAACATTATACAATGAAAATTAAACACAGAAAAATATTTATGCTTTTATAATACAACGAATAAATATTAATTGGTTTTTAGTGAACGCGGAAATATATCTATAAATATATACGGACAATATTGTTCTTTTTGAGATAAAAGAATGTATCTGCATAAGAGACCATTTAATGCGGAATTGTTTTTCGATTAACCCTTTGCCATTATTGTTAATGCTCAACGAAACGGACGGGAATTTGCTAGTAAAATTAATATTGATAGTTGAATACTTATTACAAATACTAATCAGTTGTTATTGTTAGAAGCACCAAAGTAGCAGTTGAAGAACTGATGGCTTTGTTGATAGCGTATTGGGACACAGCATTGATGGCCGTAGGTTTGAATCCTTGCAACTGAGTCGTAGCTTACGATGAAGGAGAACATCATTATGAAACCATAGCATGGTGGTACGGCTTTTTCTAAGCCCACCTGGCTAGCTACCACCCTCGAGTTGAAAATCTATCGCTAAGCACCTATTGGTGTGTTCCGGTAGCTACATTTAAGAGTTAGTCACTTCTAGGTTTGGCGTGTTTACCATTTTAGGCTATGATCTACGAAACGTCGTCATTCAACATCAGAAGAAATCGTAGTCAAACGTTAAACCTCATAGAGTATTTAGAAAAAAGCCTCTATATTTAAGGTGTAACTTATCCATTAATCAGACCATACTTTACATCCTCTATGTTTGCTAGTTCATCATTGCATCACTCATCGCTGTCAGCGCTGCTGGTCGCTTGGAGCATCTTGAACGCTCCTACCTCCCTCCTAATGGAAATAACCAGGGTAGCTACGGATCCACCGGGTCTGGTTTCGGTAATGGGGCCTCTGGCTTCGGATCTTCTGGCCTAAATGGAGGCTCTCATGGATCTTCTGGATTCGGCTCCAATGGTTTTGGTGCTGCAGGATCAGCTGGATCTGGGTTATCAGCATACCAAGCTGGTTCGTACCCTGGTGCTACTAGCAACCAGTACTTGCCTCCCAATCAAGGATCATCGGCTGGATCTAACGGATTTGGAAAGTACAGCAGTTCCCTTCAAGGTATGATTCTTCTAATATAATAATAGATTTCTTCCATTTTTGACATTTTGAAACAGCAATATTAACCCATTAGTTCTTTCAACATTTTTAGTATGTTTAAAGGTCGATTATCATGTTCTCTTGAAAAGGGTTTGGGTTAAAATACTGCATATTATAATTATATTATTGTATCATTAAGATGATCCACTTTTGTTTTGTAGAAAATTAAATCAAACAAAACCAGATTTTAATTGATTACAGGGAGAAATTTGTGCGGTTTAACTAAATAGCTCCATAATTGAACAATGAAAAAATAAAATGACATTAGCTCTGTACTACATAGATTATAAATCTTAAAATAAACTTTTCGGAATTTAATCCTTAAACTGATCTTAATAAAACTTGTCACAAAAGTACCCTGAGACCTCGAATCACGGATAGTTTGATCCTGAATATATCCAAAAATACCCTTTATTATATTTTATTGGTTCTAGCCTTTGACTACAGTCTCCTGATATTAAATGAGCTAAGATGGTACACGCTAAATTTAGAAATGCACTGGCTCTTAAATGTAGCTCTTAGAATACACCCATAGGTAGTTGGTAGCAAATTTTAACTAGAGGAAGGTAGCTTGCTAGATGGGTATAGAAAAAGCCTTACCACTATGTAATTCATTCGTCACGATGTCTTGCTTCGTCGAAAGCACGTATAATCTAAATATGTAGCAATGTTTTAACGTCTACTATTGTCTACAGGTTTCGGCTCTCAACAAGGACCCTCCCAACAATATCTCACCCCTCAGAACCAATACTCCAGCTCTCAGCAATACTCCGCCCCTAGCACTCAATACGGTACACCTCAGTTCGCATCCTCAGCTTACACTCAATCGACCGGCTTCGGAGCTCAAGCTAGATACCAGTCTCAGAGTGCTACCAGCCGTCAATACCTGACTCCAAAATCATCCAGTTTCCAGAACAATCCTCAACAGAGCTTCGACGAGGAAACCGGCTATCACTATTAAGTACATGTGTACTAAACAGTTTGATTGTGTTCAATATGTATAAATAATAAATTTTATGTATCTCTATAAGTTTGAGTTTATTTATTGTTACACAAAATTCCTTCTCTAAATCTACTTCTCTGTCTAATTACTTATAAATAACTGAATATATGCCTTTTATTTTATTTTTTCAATTCTCATTATGCAATGTTAAATTCTTACTGCCACGTAGTAATTTAAATAATCCTTAATTTTTTTTTTTACAAATGTACGAAAAAGGTAAATCCCTGGTGATCCACAGTAAAAATAATATCTATTTGGGAATGTTATTCATATTTTCAAAATATTGTGTGGTTTCAAAAATCTTATGTTTAGGTGTTATGTTTATGTTGTGCTTAGGTAGTTTTAGTTACAGTTCTTAATGTAGTGAATTTATACAATTTAAAAAAGGCGATAATTATTACAATACATTTAATTCTACGAATTAGAAATCGTACTACCTAATCTAAATATATACTATAAGTAAAATTGAAGTGTCAGTTATTTACCCAGGTGTATCTTTAAAATCTCTGATCAAATTTTAAGAACACTTCTACTAGCAAATAGAATAATTTTTAGAGTATTCACTAGGCTACATATTAGTACGCCTTTCCATAGTGAATGGGCATTTATGAAAAATATAAGAGAGATAAACTGAAATGTAAATAGTTTGGAGTAGTAAATTGATACTTAGTAGTGACCAAATTGCAATAAAAAAAATGACAAACTACAATTAAGCCAGATATGTAGTTACCATGAATTAATCAAATTAAGATAGGCAGAGAAAGTAGGTGGTAGAGCCCCGCTGAAGCTATTTTTGGTTTCAGCATGAATGGGTCGGCTCCTCCGGGGTAGTACCACCCCTCTCACAGATAACCGATGTGAAATAACAGTGCTTGCATTGTTGTGTTTCGTTTGGTCAGTAAGAGAGCCGGAGGCCCACGTCCCTTCCTCTTTCCTTCTTTCATTTTCCTTCCCCTCTCCCTTCTCCCATATACAAGCTGGCAACGCTCTTGCGACGTCCTTGATGTCGCTAGTGTCTATGGACGGTGGTGAACACTTAACATCACGTGACCCACCAGTTCGTTTGCCTCAAGTTTCCCATATTATTTAAATATCCATTGAAATCGTCATGTGGGGCTGCTATTCAAATATTCGGACTCCTTGATTTGTTAATTTTTCATGACATAGGGGTTGGGGGTTTTAAAGGTGATTACGTCAGTAATATTTATTTATATAACCAAAAGGGAGGGCGATTAAGAGCGCTACTTATTTTTACTGACCAGGGCGAGGGAGCTGTGTAAAGCAAAAAATCTGCTAAATTACTTGAATGGATACTCTTGAATACTGGTTTCCTTTGTTATCAACATTTTCATGTAGTAAAGTTATTTATAAACATACAAAAAATATTACTCATCAAAGTAATCGTTAGATTATGTTATGATCCGTAACGAAATATATTTTAGTACTGCGAATAATTGTTTAGCATAATTGATGAAGTATTGACGAACGTTAATGTCTTTAATTGCGTCGTTGAGACTCCTCAAATGGCATAGTAATAATCATGAAAAATCAATTTATGAATTGTGTTAATATTGTTGTTAACTGAAATTTATTTATTTTTAACTATATTAACGTTTTAAAATTAAATTTAATAACTGACCTTTTTATTTGAAAGACCATACTCAATCAGCCTAGGAAATATATGTAAATAATGCTTAGATATTTGTATTTATAAAAAATCCGGTAAGTTTTTCGTAAGTCGTTGAATTTGATGACTTGAACTTCGATCTGCACAAGCTAGGTGGATGCTAAGTTTGTGATTATAAATTTAAATTGTGAACTTAAAGTTGAGATAACTCGTAGTGTCCTCTATACATTTACCTCTAAGATCTAAAATACTATTATTTGCCGTGAAAAGATATATTAATATAAGTATATATTTAATTTAGTCTCTGTTGACCTAACAGATTTAACTAAAAGTTTAAATCCATAATAATAGTTCTTAAGAAAACTATTGATAGTTGTATAGATATATAAGATCCATGAATAAATTATTGTAAATTTTAGTTTGGATACTGGTAAGCTTAATGTCATAGGGTATATTTGCTTCCAGCTAACCAGCGATATTGTGAACAAAAATAAGTCATTCTAGTAGGAGCCCGGCGGCAACCTTCCGCCGGGTGGACCGTTGGGGCGGCTATTCAAGGGGAATAGCATAGAACGATCCCTTGCCGCCCCAGCATCACGGTCTGTCGGTACACCGTGGGGTTTTAGTCCATGCGAGTCGGACATAACCCACTCTCTCCCCCGGGAGGGTGGGTACCCATAAGGGATTTCCCCATGTAAAAAAAAAGGTAGTACAAATATAAAAAAGGAAATGAAAAATTACTGAACTACTACTTATAATATAAAATTTTATAACCTTAGTGTCTTAAAAATAACCACATATATATTTTTAAAGTAACATATATCGTTCTGGGGCTTAATTTCTTAAGTCTTAGGACCTTTATATTTTGAATTAGGCTACATATTATTTAGTTTAAAATAAGGTTGAAGGTTGGCAGTGGTTAATATGCTCGAACGTAGGTTTAAATCCTTAAAAAAAAAGGTTTAAATCCTTACGGTGAGCTGGAGTTTCGGGTGGAACACTACATCTTTATGAAACCATAACATGACGGTCGAGGTTTTTTTTTGTTGAAGCTATTACTGGTGTCAGCATGAATGGGTCGGCTCCTCCGGGGTAGTACCACCCCTCTCACAGAAAACTGACGTGAAGTAACAAATCAGTGAGAACGCCGGAGGCCCATCTCCCCTCCACGTACTCCTTCCTCCCCCCTCCCCCTTACCGCTTCCCCCAAATACAGGCTGGAAACGCACTTGCGACTCCCCTAGTGTTCTAAGTGTCTATGGATGACGGTGATCACTTAACATCAGGCGACCCATCTGTTCCTTTGCTTTCTATAACATAAACATTAGGGGTGTAAGGGGTGTCGAGTAACATCTTAAGACTTGAGACATCCAAGCCGACCTCACCTGCACGTGGTGCACCCTGCTGATCAACGAACGAGGCAATGGCGAAAGCGGGGTGGCAGGGTTTTACAGCCCGACTGAGTCGCAACCACCATGCTTATGGCGAAAAAGCCCGTCATAGTGACTCGCTTCTGCGCGTCGCGTTTCGGGATCAGTCTGTGCATATCCAGTACCGGATGACTTTCGTCATTATGGCCGGCATGACAGCGGCGACCGACGATGGATAATCTGTCTCTCGGTGGTTGCCGATATTTTGGATTGTACTATGCTTAACATCAGGCATAGTGCAGTCACTATGTCGGGCATCGATAGAAAAAAAAAATCTGTAGCCAAGAGCGTTGGTGTGTTTTGATGGATAGGCTTGAAAGCAAGTCTCTCTAGATTTTAGGATGTTTACTATATCGTAACATGTTGTCATTTACCATCATCATCATCATTACCCCTATCCCACTTAAGTAGGGTCGGCACAACACTCGTAGTCCGATGAAGCTGTTAAGACCTTGCTGGGTCAATAGCGTAGTCATTTCGAAAAAAAAGTCGGCACAACATGTTTTCTTTTTCCACTCTCTCCTATAAAATATCATCTCAGTATTCACACCTTTTACGCACATATCATTTTTCACAAAATCCATCCACACCTTTTTCAGTCTTCCTCACGTTGTCATTTACCATCAGATAAATTACGGTTACATGAAGAGCTTAAGAATTAAAAGAAAAAATGAATTGAAACCTATACAGTAGTTCCAACATTTTATTTATAAAGAAGATTGCTAACTACAATCGTGTTTCTCGAAACAGTTTGAATGTAATTGGATCCAATCGATATAATATGGTGAAACTGAAAACACGGATTACATGTATGGGTGGTATATTTCTCAAGACTAGATACGGCTAGTCACGAAAATATCTCACAACGGCCGTACTACACAGAGTTACTCATGACCTTGGCCTGTTATAAATTATGTTGAAATTCGAGTTATTATTTTGATGATTTTTATGTAAATTTTTTATATTTTGTAACATTTCGGGATCAATAATATCCAGGAATTAAGTGGAGAGGTTTTGTAAGCATTTGCGTCAAGAATACCATTCTCATGTTCAAAACGTTATTACAGTGACGTTGTTGATTTGGTGAGTTTCGCGTTTATTCAATATATATCTTGTCATTAAGAGGCTTAGAGGTAGGGATGTTTATAGCTCTGCCTGACTAAATATCTCTCTTAAGCTTATTTTTTTTTCGATCTAACTTCGCTATTGATCCAGCAAGGTCTTAACAGATTCACTAGACTACTATAAAATCTACTAAAAACTTTAAAATCTATCTTCAAACAACTATAGGCGTATGACGGTAACTGCACATGAGAACCAGTCTCTCTATGTTTGCGTGATAGCCCAAGCCGAGGTGTGCCGTGCACCCTTGAGTTAGTCGCCCAAATATCTCTGTCTGTCCTGTTTACCTTGTTGAATCACATAATTATCTAACATCAGCTTATTAGAGATCTCCCTAATGTAATTCTATTGTTGCAATGCCATGTTACTTAAAAAAATATGTGAGCGGTTAGCGGGATTTTTAGGAGATGTGACACATTGAAATGATTTTATACATCACTAACCTCAGCCTACGACTTCGTTCGTTGCTTGGGCTAAAGCTAACACGCAGCGGAAGCTCTCAAAAGGAAAAATAACCCGATCTTTAAACATCCTTCATTGGTGATCCGCTCCTATTGGTCTTAGCGTGTCTGACGATATATAGCCTATAACCATCCTCGATAAATAACTTATTTAACATTGAAAGAATTTTTCAAATCGGATTCGAATTCTTTTTTCATTTTGTAACTATTAACGAGCTTAAGTGTTATCAATAAGAAAATGAAAAGAGATTTTTTCTCTCTATGGTCGCAGTTCAAGATTCGCATTCGTATACACAAAATGATAGCATTCGACAGGAAATAAATATGGCATGATCTAAAATTACATTTGCAGACATTAAAAGAAAAATTGTGCCGTTACGAGACGCCTGGCAGACGTGAAACGTCGAAATTGTTTTGTATAAGTTATATGCCTAAAACAAGAGATTACGACAGGAATTGGCTATGGTATATTGATGACTATGGCATGGCTATTGGCATCTACTGTGCTATAAAATAATAACTATTTATTTCATTATTACATAAATATTCATTTTTATTAAATACAAAAATTCAACAAGGTGCAGGCGCGGTGTCTTTGGCAGCATTTGCTAAAGGACACGAGGTCGTCGGTGTGTGCCACATAACACTAGTATAACGAATGGCCGACAAAACGATTTGAATCTCATGTTTATACAGATAGGGTTGTAAATGTTTTTGAGTATCTCGTTAATAATGCAAAGTTCGTGTTTTGCGTCGCCACGTTGCGCCAAGTCAACAATCAGGTTTACCCGCGCCTATAGATGTTTCACATCAAAAAATACTGTTTATTTAACAAATATTTTATTCATTAAATACAAAAATTATAAATGTAAAATCAAATAGCATGGCGACACATGCCGTGGCGACTTGTCTCCACGTAACAGTCGGTCTGAGTCGCCGCTATAAATGTTCACATCAAATGCGAGTAGCTAAAGTTTAGTTGAATTTGTAAAAGTTTTTATGACAATATACAAGCTAGCGATGATGCTTCAAACACACGCATGACCTTCATATGCGTACGGCCTTGGCCCGCGTGCTCTTGATACAAAACTTTCATTTTCAACTCGACTGCCGCTTGTCGCATCACCGTGGAAGACAGTTGGACCAAGTGTAAAGATGAACGAGGTTATAACTGACTTAGGAGCTGTCGAAAAAAATGTAATAAATCGGTGTCGTAGTTTCATATTTCATGATTGTATTGCACGGTTGTATTTCAGTGTATGGAATATGATATATACGCCGGTGCAACTGTCAGTGTTGTCATATACTTTGCCGAAGGCCTCAGCGTAACTCGATACACATTGATCTTGAAACGTGACACAATAAAGCAAGTTACTTCCGTTTTTGTCTGAAATCATTTGTAGTAATAGCTGTCACAATAAAGGAATCGGTTTTGATCATAGAGTAAACAATAATCTAAGGTACATATGTTATATTTCTTTGATATTGTAACGTATGCTAAAGACGGTCTATTATTTTATAGTTTTATCTGCGGTCGATATTAATGATTTCTAGATAACACTTTTCAAGATTAATAAGCAATAACCTCTGTGTGTATTATCTTTATACATATATTTATTATGACTATTTGTATGTGACTGAAATTGTCATAGATGGCTGGGTTTATTTTGATAAAGTTTACAGGTGTATTCGAGAACGTTTTAAACATACAATCGGATCCAGTGGAGGACGCTGCGGTTGACTTTTAGGATTGTTTTTATTATTAAGGCAGACAACGTCTGCCGATACCGTTAATAAATATATATATATATATTGTCTTCTTATATTGCCAGTTGATGTATATATGATAATTTAGCCCAAATTAAGCAAATGAAATACAAATGCATTCCTAATTTTTTCAATCCACATTTACTCCGTTTATTTCTTTTAGGAAGAAACATTCACCATCAATGGAACATTTCCAAAGGGGTGTTATTATTATTCCCTTATATTTAACAGAAAGTATGTTATATCGAATACATTCTACAATTAAATACTCAAGGTTTCCGAAACTCCGATGTCACCTCATATTAATATAGAATCATTATTTTAATGTTTCTCTTCGGTATAAAAGTGGTTTGGCATCACGGAACGTTCACAGTCGACTTTTTTAATTCGTGTTATACAAATAAAAAATGAATTTGGTACGTTTTATTGGTTACATTATTCTTTTAAGCAAGTTCTCTGAATCTTCATACGTTTTATATCTTGTTATCAACATTTTAATGCTAAACTGCTCTTTGTTACTAACTAGCAGTGCCCGTGAAGTCCGTTTCGCCAAAAGTATATTAAAATATATGTTTTTTTTTGCGTCAGAACCTTCTCCAGACAATACCAACCAGAAAAGAAAAACAATTAGCGAAGTCGGTTCAGCTGTTGTCGAGATTTGCGCTTAGCAACACATTCAGCGATTCATTTTTCTATTATAGATAATTAGAATAAGAGAATAACCAGTTATTTGTTACTTCTAGGTAACCAATTTATTAGTTCTCAGTTGCTCACTAGATGACGCTCTCAACAAATCATTTATTAAATAAACTTTAAACTCTTTACAAGTCCAGATCGTTGAAGCATATGTCAATAGGCTGTCGGAGGTATAAGCCAAAAAAAACTTATTACAAAACTTTGACAAATAAATAATGATGTATGTAAATTTTTTTATGAAAAATGTTTTTTTTTTTCATTTGTACTATTTTTTTTACTAAACCATGAAATTTGCAATTTACGATGTCGTGAAATTAAAAACATGATCTACCATTTTGTGATCTCGGTCTTAAAAAATCAGTCGAGAGGTTAATATTCCGCTAGCGTTTTCCTATCAGTTGGGAATTTTGACGGGATTTTGGTCTATCATGATTTTACATTTTATCCATAATCTTGTGTTACTTGACTCTATATTCTGTAAAATTGGTGGTGTTTTATGTAATATAGTGCGTTTATTGTGCATACGAGAAGCGAATGGAAAATAATACCACGGACATTGAATTCTAAGATGACACAAAAACTCTCTGGAAAGTTCTAACACGGGAGCCACCATTTTGTTGGAACATTGAATTAACTACTCGACAATGGAAACTAACAAACACGCTGGGTGAGAGAAACGAAATAATTCAGACAAAAGGAAGATGGTACGCTGCTATTAACAAGGAGAATAAGATGAAAAAAAAGATGAATAAATGAATATGTATAAAATACTATATAGAACATTTGGCGCTTATGCCGTTATATTAACTTGTAGATAGACGAAAATCGGTTAAAGGCTACATAAGAACTACCTATATTGACAACTTCAGAATTGGCAGTATGGATTGATTCCTTCGCCTGTCCTATTGGACGAATATTATTACTACTACTATTAGTTGGCTGAAATAAGCATTTAGTTTTATGCTAAGTATTTTTCTTTTGGTTTTCACTGGAAGCGCAATTAGGTTTTTAAACTACAATAGTATTCGTAAAAGCTCTAAACTCTTAATAGACCTACGATATTCTACTCTGTGAATTAATTAATCTATGACTTTATTTATTTCGATATCAGATCCTCTTCACAACTATCGTAGCCGTTGGTTCCGCGGCACAGCTACCATCAAACACTTATATCCCACAAGAACAAAGCTCAGGTGTCAACGAGCAGAGTCATCAGTATCAAAGTTCCGGTGATTCAGTAAATCGAAGGCTACAGCAGGACGCCGATAAGAATGCGGGTATTCTAAAACAAGAGCAAGAGATCAGCGATAATGGAAGTGAGATACGTATTACAATTATTTCATTTTCAACATAAATAATTAATTCATGTGAAAAAAATGTATGTCTTGTTTAATTTCATATAAATGTTATGTAGGCGTGTCTAATTAACCGAGGACATGACGTTTCTAAATCTTTCACACCTTCAATGGTGTCTTCTTGATCGTGCCGCACTCATGTGGGGTCAGCATGACAAGAATTCTTCATTTATCAGTAAACTGAGAATAGGCTTATTGTCTTACAAACTATGGAATTTCCTACTTTATGTCCAATTGGCAACAGATAATTAGGTAATATTTTTTTACTCGTTTGTTGTATAGTTTTGTATTCTCTTAAAAGGTATAAGAATCATTTGTATATTACGTTTTATCGGAAATATATCCATACTATCTTTTATGGTAGTATCCTTGGTTGTATATTTAAGAATATTCTCTAATGATATTCATTTCACGAAATCAAAAATGTATAACTTACTAGCTTTCTATTTGCAGTTCTGCTTGTATTCATTTAAATTTGACATATTTCTCTTTTTTCTGATAGAAAAATACCTCATGTCCTCTTTTTTGTACTCTTGATAACCTGGAGGCAAAATTTCAGATGGATAGTTATTCAACTATTCAGTTAACACCTGAAAATGTAATAAACAAATAAACTCACAATCCCATTTATAACATTAGGATAGTTAAACTTATTATAAATCAAATTACAACTGATACTAAGTAACAATATGAATAGCAGGGAATTTCACAATACATTACCACCTCGAGGGCAGTAGCCAGATTAGTTTAAGTCAAGTAATAAAATGTCATATTATAATGTACTTGTTCCATCATAAGTCTATGTTTATGTGTAACGATATTTTTAAATAATCAGAACGTGAGCTGAACTGTGATAACTTCAAATCAGAACTAAGACATAAAATTGATTATTTATTTTCAGATTATCACTTCGGGTTTGAAACATCAAACGGCATTAGAGCTGAAGAGGCTGGAACTTCAGATAGCGGACAAGGAGGTTACTCTTATAAAGGAGATGATGGAAATACTTACACTGTAATTTATACGTTAGGAGAAGGCGGCTTCAGACCTCAGGGTGAACATTTACCTGTGGCGCCGCCAACTCCTGATGCGATCCTGCAGGCTCTCCAGCAAAACGAGCGGGATGAAGCGGCTGGAATCTTTGATGACGGTATCTTGAGGCTTATTTATATCGTAACTATCCTAAGTTATACCAAATTGTATGAGTCCTAAGGGCATATATTGGAAAACAGCGAGTTCTTTCAGGGGCTCATTCCAATATTCCATCACTTGCTGAGTAAACTTTGCTTTAAATAATTCTATAAAGAATTCTCATTGTAACTTTAAGTGTAGTAGTTGAAATCCACGTACATCTTCTAATATACTTCTATTTACTTCATGTCTAGTTGTATCATTATGTACGGGAATACCAGTGTCACATAGTTTTGTCCTATTTAAAAATTAAGTAGGTTAAGACAGACTTGGCCCCAAATTTGTTACGGCAGTTATAATAATTTTGCGGTCATCCTATGTGTCTAATCTAGTAGTAATTTAGTGTTAGATTTTTACTAAGTCACCGACTATACTATGACCATTCAAAATCAGCGTGTAAGTAACACTTAATTGTACTGCAGCATGTAGCTAAATGGGGGTGCTGTTGTAGGGCATTTTTAATGAATATATATGTATATATTTTTGTTCACTTCGTAACCATTATGTGTTTAACAATAAATACTTTTTGTTCCTTTCTTCTTTCAGTTAAATTATTCATATGTAATGCTTTATTCATCGAATCACTACTATAATATATAGAAATAAATCGGTTATAGTACTACCAATGGATTGTTTTATTGTGTAGTTTTATTTGTCACTTATTTTAGATTACATTTCTTACCATTAAATGCAGACACTTTGTCGGATAAAAAAGTACAAATTGCTGTTTTAATTTCAGGTCACTATCGTCCCAATGAACACGGAGGGCCACCTTCAAGTTCAGGATCGTTTGCTTCGGCCTCTTCGAACCAAGGTGCCATCGGTTCCTCCGGTCAAAACGCAGGATATAAATACTGATGCACTCTAAACAATATTGTGATGTTTGACAAATAGTAGAAAAATATCAATTCTTTGTTTTATCTTGTTAGATACGAATTATTTTATCACAATTGTTAATCTTTGATGAACACAATATTGTTCAAAAATTAAATACGTTTATACGATTTAATATCTATATATTAATACGTGAAGAAAAAAAATTGTACCCCTTTTTAACCTATTTTCCGGGAACGAGTGAACTTGAAATTTGGCATAGTTAAAGTTTATATGGCGGAGAGGTGCAAAAAGCTGTTTATTTTATATAAAATATATTAGAAGTACATTAAATTTATTAAAATATGTACTACTCACACTACTGCTTGAATTTTACACAACATATACACACATGTAAATAAAAAAGACATTTTGACAGCCGTCAATAATTACGAAGTTCAAAAGAGGTTGTGAAGGAGGTTGCTATGCTCGACTGTATGTATTTTTTATCTCTTACGTTCCAATTACCCTTTTTCATCCTACATTCAACAATGATATTATAAAATGTAACTATTATTGTAATGTTTATTATTTTTTATGGCGAACTTATTTCAAACGATGATTTAATTTAAAAAATGAGCCAAATAATACTTTGTATAATCAAAATAGGAATTTTGTTCATAAAAGTAATCCATGACTTGACCTCTGCGGTTACAATGTTGCAATTCAACCTCATGTAGCAACAAAAAAGAATTTATTTTCAAAAGCTAATGGTACTATTAAAAACATCTTTGTATTGGATTCACCATTTGATTGTATTGTAGATCCATTACTTTTCCAAACGATGATACTGGGCATATCACAATTTTTCATAATGAACAGACTGGATTTAGTTCAATATCACCCAGAAATACCCCCACTCATGGTGTCGTGTAAAATTAATTGAAAATTGTGTCATGGGTGGCGGTAAGTTTCTTTATTTTTCTAAAGTTATGTTTACATAGAATTTGAGAGCTTCACCACCTGTTTTTTGTTTCTTTTGTTTTTGTTGTTAGTTATAATTAATTTCAATTTTTATTTACACATAGATTATTTTTTATGTTTATATAATTAAAGATCATGGAAAATGGCAAATAACTAAGTAGCCATGATGAAAACCTTTAATTATAGAAGTATAATACCCTTTGACAAAAAAACCCTAATAAAGTTCAAACTTTATAAAATCAATTAACTACGGTCGAATTTCGACCACTGTGCGCCCACTAATTATTATGATTTTCTCTTTCTACAATCACTTTTTGTGAGTAGATATTGAAAATCAAAATTAAACATACTTTATTCAATTTTGGACCCTATGAAGGCGTTTATTAACGTCAAAACTGTAACCGTCTGGAAAAACCCAGTTGTCGAGAAGAACCATCAAGAAACTCAATCAGGTTTACTTATTTAGCATACATATTTTAATAACACATTACATTTATAATACTTTGTACCAGATGAACAGAGGGTGTTATTTATTTCAGATATCACCCTCGTTCATATATTGATTAACTATATATCAGACTTTTTATATCCAAACCCACTTTACGTGTTGCTTACAGTCCGATAAACGGTAATGTGCTTTGGGACTTTGTTGTAAAACCTAACATTATTACGTAAAACCTATTACCTGTCTCACAAAGTCTGGAAAATGTGATCATATTATTTCAGTGTGCTTAAGTAAAATAGTGTGGATTATTTTTTATGTATAACTTAGGAAAAAAAATTAAAGTATTTGACGCTTCACATAAAAATTCACAAACGTCGAAAAGCGCCATCTATTGGCTGATAGTGTTATACTATAACGAATCCAAGTTAAAGACACTTGACAGAAACTCCCTGGAAAGTTCTATTACAGTAGCCACCATTTTGTTAGGACATTGAAGACATGACAATAGAAATATTTGTAAAAATAGATAATTATTCTTTTTATAATAGAAATAAAATTAGGTTATATTTAACCCAAAAAAAATGATCCTATATACTGTAATCTTGTATATTAAAAAATACCCCATTTGAAATGAAGATACTACTACTAAATCAAGGAACTATCTATATATTTTTTTAAATATATAAGATAAAAATGGAAACATGGCCCGGTCTCTAGCGTAAAGCATAACGTCTTTTACGAGCTGGTGATTCTTAGGAGATAGCCGTATCTTCTGTATTAATGTGTATGTTATTGAACTCTTCCTAAACGGCTAGACAGATTTTGATGTCATTTTTTGTGCTCAGGTGGATTCAAGACCCAGTAGGTGGCGCTGCGGTTGTCATTTATGATTTTCTTATCATCAAGACAGGACAATGTCTTTTCTAGATATACAAATTACTTTATTATAACTAGTCTTACATAATTTTTTTTTTAATTTTTTTTACTTTTTATTTATTTTGAATTTGGAAAACGTATATTATTTTAAAAACATCTTTCGTATTTACACCATTTCACATATTTTTTCATATTCATTATCAAATTATAATATGAAATGTGATGTTAAAGAAAGTAGGATTGCAGTGAGCGCTTTGCACAAAGTGGGTGTGGAGCCGTCGGTCATATTCCAGACACTTCAACAGCTTGGTATCCGCCGTCTGTTCGTATATCGTACAATCAACAGATATAACAACACTTCCTCTGTCGAAGACCAGAAAAGATTGGGTGGTCAAGTGCTTTTAGAACTACAAAGGCTGTTAATGATGTTAAAGCCAGAATTCGTCGAAACCCTATTAGGATACAAAAAAAAATATCGCGAGAAATAAAGATTCCCACTAGGACTCCGTTACGTTATATAAATCGAGACCTGAAGCTCGGTGCTAATCGTCGATATACAAGATATGCCCTAAATCACCTTTACAATTAAAGAGATTGGATCGATCAAAACGCTTTCTGTCGCGATACGCTGGTGAAACGCACAGATATATCTACTTTATCGATGAAAATATTTTCACTATTGAAGAACACTACAATAAGCAAAATTATAAAGTGTACGCTCACAATTCTAGAGAAGCTGCTCAAGTGATCAAAAAGGTACAATGTGGTCCACACCCTGCGTCAGTGATGGTTTGGCGGAGCGTGTGTTATCAAGGAGTCACAAAACTACACTTTTATGAAAAAGGAGTGAAAATTTCAGCCAATGTGCATCACGATACAGTGGTAGATCATGATGTGAAACCTCTCAGCAATACACTTTTAAAAAATATACCGTGGACTTTCCAGCAGGACTCTGCACCTGGTTACAAGGCACGAACTACTCAAGCTTGGCTTGAAACCAACGTTCCGGACTGTATAACACCTGAAGACTGGTTCTCATCTAGCCAAGACCTCAACTTTTTAGACTTCAAATTATGGTCACTTTTAGAGGAAATGATCTGCTTGCTCTAAATGACACGGCGACATTGAGTCTCAAAAAGTCTTTGGAGCAAGAAGTGGCGAAATTTCCGCTGGAAACAGTCCGTAAATCCATAGATTCGTGGTCAAACAGATTCAAGGCCTGTATAAAAGCCTAAGGTGGTCATTTCGATTAGATTTTTTTTTGCTGAAAGTAATAGATATGTAGATGTAAATTTTAATAATATTACATTACTTCATCTAAAAAAATGCATTTTCATTTGTAACAGAACTTATGGCCGGACTAGGTATATCTCACAACTTTTAGCCAGAAATAGATTTCTTACGATTTGATTACTGTACATCGACTTTCTCTACTTTTAAAGATGTAATATCTCGATACACACATATTTTATACCCACAAACTTTATAAAAATATTATTGTAAACGATATTATTAATTTTAGTTGTATAGCTGAAAATAGCTAGGTAACACATATGCACTTCCTTAAAAAAAAGATTAAATCAAGTGATGATCAGAAAAAATAATTGTAGTGGTGTTAGTTCATTATGTCAATGAACATTCAATCATAGTTACTGATATCTATATATGTAATAAGAATGTAATGTGTCTCTACTTTTTCGATTTTCGTGAAAAACATTGTTGTAGGTGTCTAAGAATAAGTAATAGACATCTCAATTATTTTTAGAAATGTCTATCTGTTGTGCATGCTAGTTTCACATCTAGTAGGTTACAGTAGTAACAACATCACTGTATCGATGTCAACACAAATGAACCCTATTGTTAACGAGTTATGTGAAATAAATAAAAAAAAAAAAAAAAAACTTTTTGTATGAACACGCATCACTGCTAAAGTACTAGGTACTAAAATTAAAACATTTCATAAAAATGATAAAAGATTTATTTGGAATCAACTTAGTCTTTGTTCCATTAAAATCGGTCCACTGTATCAAAAGTTATTGAAATTTGAATGACGACGTAAGTACTAGAAAAGAGTAGTAATATATGAAGCTGGAGGGTTTGTTTGTTTAGTTGGCTGAATGCGCTAATCTCAGGATCTACTGGTCAGATTCGAAAGTCTTATTTAGATAATTCATTTATCGAAAAAAGCTGCGGGCTATGTGTCATCACGCTAAGGCCAATAGTAGCGGAGAAACAATGAAGAATGTATTAAAATCGCGTTTTCTTAAGAGCTTCTGCTGCATGTTGGCGTTATCCCAAAGTAACTGTTCCACGCAAACGAAGTCACGAGCAGAACCTAGTTATAAATAAAAAAGTTTTCTGTTCTTATTACATAGGAATATTATTAGAAGTTGTAAGAGTGCCTTTTCTAAAATTTAAAAATACTTTATTTAATCTAGGTCTAGAGAAATTTCCTTATAGACTTCAAAGTAACCACCGCGGCACAGGTTCGAAAAACGACCACTCATCGAGAAGAACCGGCGAGAAACTCGACCTGGTTTATTTTTTCATGGTACATATTTTTATCAACATAGATAGTTATATTCGTTTTTGTTGGATGCATAGGTAGTGGTTATTTCCAGACTTCACCATAGTTCATATATTGATTTGCCCTAATAGCCTTTAGAGATTAAATCCCACTTGACATGGCTCTTCAACTCACTATCCGGTAAATCGGTAATGTGGTTTGAGACTTTGTTATAAATCCTAACACTGTTATTGGTCTTAGAGCTTGGGGACATAGAACGGTCTTGGAATACATGGAATAACCAATTTGTTACTGTTTTTATTTACACTGATCTTTTACTAAATCTAGCTTATCTAAGCTTTCATGGACATACATTAAAATATCAAGAATATATTGGAAGAGCAGAGTTAAAATACTGAATTCCTGAAACTTAGTCTTTAATGATTAATGTTCCATATTATAAATTGCTCGAAGTGCCCATTTTTGTAGTAGGAATATGATTATGATGATTCTAATTTGTATATACATACACGTTACTTGATACACTTAAAAGGGGATTTAATAACTTAAATAACAGTATAGAATGTATCACGTTTATTCATAGAATAAATTATATAATGTATTCGTCATTATAATGACTAAGTATTATTCGCAGCGAGTCTTACTTGTAAATATTTAAAACAAAATTAATACAATCCTTTTACTAAAAATATAGTAAATAATATTATTTAAATGTATTTAACTCATTATAATTCTCGAACAATGTTAAATAATAATGTTTGACATTATAAAATTAAATAAAGCATCTTTATAACTGTACGGCGATGTTATTACTCGCTTGTAATGTCTATGTTTGCGAGATTATTTTTGTTTCAGCCAATCATGATTACAGTTTCCATGTGAGCATGTTAAACGATGGATAAGTAGCTCTACTTAATTTTAAAATTTATGTTTTTAGTAAAAGGATGTACAAGTCAATGGCAATATTTAGTACATTGTTTAGTACTTGTAAGACTGCCTGTAACCGGCGGAGGCTTGAGCTCGAGCGTAGTTCTGCTGAGCGAATCCAGCATCACCGTATTTACCAGGAGCGTATTGACCTGAAATTCATAAAAAAATATGTGATATATATGCTTACATTTCATACAAACTACATCAAAGATCACACAGATATAAAATCAAAGAAAGTCAGTAGGTAAACTGTGCGAGAAAAATTATGTTATCATTATAAATATGATTTTGAAGTACAAATCTGAATCGAAATACAAGTCAGGCAGAATCGATTTGGACGAAAACATTACTTGTATATAAATGAGTTTTTATATATCATCTAGGCTTTCCCTCGGGCGCTTAGTAGTAGTAATAAAGAAACACTTAATAATAAACGAATACTTAATTTAAATAACACTAATCTTAAATATAGAAGACTACTCATAATTACTGCAGCCGTTTCGGAGATTAGTTTAATTTTATATGTTGTCACGCAAAATGTTGCAGTAATAAATGACATCTCATGGATTCGCCCACATTATCTAGCATATACTTCTAAAGTACTATTGCATTAGTCTCCGATGCTTTGTAATTGAGAATCAAAGAAATTTCGACATTACCACTTACACCTTAAAGTCTGTTATTACTTGACATACCGGCACCATTGTTATAGTTTATTTCGAAAACTAAATTACAATACTAAGTAAATGAGGTGTTAGGAAAAACCGACTCTATGTCTGCGTAAGAATGTTAGAATTAGTGTGTTTCTGAACGCAATTCAAAGTTGGTGTTGCGTTTCTCGAGTTTGTGATCTCTCAGAGGTCATTATGAAATATCCTTAAGGTAATGTATTATAATTAATGACAATAAGTATTATGTGAAGAAGCCAAGATTGCGTATTAAATTATAATGTGTAAGTAATGACTTACTTTAGGAACATAGGGGCCTAAGTCAGTACGCATTAATCTATTCTAATATTATAAGAATGTAAAGATTGTAACGTTGTAGAGGGTAATCTCAGAAACTACTGGTCCGACTTGAAAATTATTTCAGTATTACTCAACTCATTATCGAGGAAGGTTATAGGAATATATCATCATGCGGAGACCAATAGGAACGGAGCATCAATGAAGAATGTTTCAAAATTGGGTTTTTTCCTCTCGAGAGCTTCCACTGCGTGTTAGCATTAGCCCAAAGTAATTATTCCACGCGAATGAAGTCACGGCTAATTCTAAATATTTCAATATTATGACTTGGGTATTAAAATTAATTATTCATCTTCGCACTTCTTATAGAAATTTAATTTAGATATCACGGTTTGGGAGCGGAGCGTAACCATGGCCATACCAATCAAGTCGTATAAATACTATGAACCCTCGAATAGGACAAGGCATATGTAAGTAACAAATTGTAAAGTGTAATGTTCGTTGATGTCAAATAGAAGGAATTATTGATTTATAGAACGAGTCTTCCAGTAACGCATTGTCTGCTATTTTCTTTCAAATTACGAGTATCTCTGTGACCAAGGAGAAAGACCGTAATGTTTGTAGATGAATAAGTGTTACAAACAATATTTACGAGCTTTTTTGTGTATGTTTCATTATTTCTAGTTTTTGCACACAGAGAGATTACCGCAATAAATTTATAAAAAAAAAGGTAGGCAAAGCAGAATCTCCTAAAACATTTTCTTTAGATTTTGTTCATAATACAAAAATGGCCCCTCATTCAAATGTTGTGTAAACCTCTGAGGAAATTTAGTAGTACAAACAAAATTCAAAATTGAATACTCAATTTGTTTTGTTAAGTTCTTTTACTATATTTCGGGATTTTAAAGATACAAAATTACTATAAGATATTTAAATTAGCTACAACTGTTGTTATAAGAGATGTAATCAAATCAGGTTGATCAATAACATTTGAAAAAGTGGGTCTATGACAACTTTGTTACGTTTCGCTGATTGCTTGATTTGACCTTGGTTTTAGGATCTCATTTATTAAATCTATAAGTAGAATATTAATAATGGTTCACATAGATGTCGAAGGATGTAAGATTCATGTAGGTGCTTTAGAAAATTATCTACTACAAAGAAGGTTAAGCATTCTTTCTCATATATTTAATTGTCAGGAAAATAGAGTTAGTCCAATAAATAACACACATTGTCCATTTCCAATTTTGCACAAATTCTCGTTGCTGGTTTTCTTACTAACGTTTGGCTTAGTCTATGTCAGTTTATAACATAATTATTCCTTTTTTCACTGGCTACTATCTGTCCTCTTTATATCAGAAATTTTAGGTTAAACTCACCGTCATCAATGATGCCAGCGGCTTCATCACGGGCGTTCTGTTCCAACGCCTTCAGGATAGCTTCGGGAGTAGGAGGCGGGGTGGGAAAGTGAGCGCCTTGAGGCTGGAAACCGTTCTGACCGGCAGCGTAACTGACGGCATAAATCTGACCATCGTCACCTGTGTATTGGAAACCTCCTTGAGCCTCAATACCATCGACCTGGAATTAACATTTGAAAATTTAGAACAAAGAAATGATACACTGGGTTATATTTTTTGCTGCTCCAATAATATTGACGACCAGTGAAATATGAATATCTAATCAAAGTTATCAAGAATGATTACATACATTCACTTGTCCTATAATACTAAACTTAGCAGTGAAATACAGCAATACGTTTTCGCAATAGATAGCGTCATGCTTAGCGCCTAAACACTTAAGATAATTTCTTTACCGAAATATGTTTTAGATATTTATGTTGAATTAAGGCAATATATTATATCACACAATTATTAAAAAATAAATGTTGACTGACAAAATATCTTCTGCTTGTTGATTTATACAAACTTGGCTTTTAAAGATGAAAAAGCTTCGATTGGTAATCTCTTAGTACTCTCTATTTCAAGAGTAATATACATATATGGGAAAATTAATCGTGAATAAAGTTTTATATCAGCATCCTTTTGTTTCAAAGTTCATCCTTTTATTTCTTGTATATATACATCACACTTTTCTTGAATTATTGTCTGTAGATAATCATCGTTCTCCATAAATTATATCACATATGATAGTTGCAGTACAGTCATTATATGAAGCAAATTGTAAAACAACGTTTTTATTGTTCGAGTCAATGCCAAGCAAGTAATTACTCACTACATTAAAAGCTTAGTTGATAAAATGGATGAATGTATGGTTTAACTAAAATGAATTATTTTGGGAGAAGTTAAAGTCATATGTACCTGTTATAGGGTGGATTTGGGATCATATATTTAAAGAAACGCTAACTATGATAGTGAGTAGCTATAGTTATATTATATTATATTTCTAATAAGAAATCCATCGATAAATTTAGATATGCATTGTGTATAGAATTAGATGTATACAAAATGTGTTAATATTGACATTAACTGAGAAAGTCACCTTTTAACAAGCTCATTTTTGTGGAGAGATAAAACTAAGAAAGCCAGATCCGTAAAATCACAAGTAGCTTGTTCTAACTTACGCTTTCCCTGTACAAGGATCGAAATATTTATTTAAAGTTTAAGCGTTTACAACATAAACCTAATGGAATCCCAAGATGCATGTGGCAATTGCGCACCTTAAACGCAACATTCATATTTATAGCCCCGCAATTATGGAATACATTAACCAAACCCTTTAATAAATTATGAATGAAATTATTGATGCCATCGAAATGAATGGAGGCATTAGAACGATAAGTTAGAAAAAAAACACACTAAATAAGCAACAGTCATTTCTATACACTTGTAGAAACTGACGAAGAAAAGAAAGAACTTTAGTCATTCTAAATTATATGTATCACAAATCAATTAATTAACAGAGACTTCTTAGGAATTCTTAATTTTGTATAATTAGTTCCGAAATCACACCGGAAAGCATTATATTGATTGTTAAGTAAGGATTTATCTACTACACAGTATATTAAATTTATCAGTTGAACCATATAGTATTTATCAATTGAAAACATTAATGAAATGGTTGATTATGTTGATTATGTTTGCGCTATGAAGGTATAGTAGTAATCTATTCACAACATACTAGACATTTTCCTGTTGTTGACCGACTAAGTACCATGTGCAGTTCAATAAATCCGTGGCTAACAATCTACCGTTGTTTTCTTGTTGAAAGGAATACCAACAAAATTCATGAAACATCTCTTTAATTACTTCCATATATCCTTAAAAATGATCTAAATAAGTAAAAAGCAAACCCAAGTCATCATAATAACTGCAGACTCAGACATTTATATAATACATGAATACCTCATCTAATTAGTATTATTCGGTTACCATATACATCATTCCATTCACTAATATTGCAGTTGACTGCGACCTCGTCGATCTGTCAGTTAAATAAATTGCGTCTAGCTAAACCTTCATTGAAGTTTATCGCATCACTAGCGGTTAATCTTATAGTTAAAACTAACTATATGTGCCAACTAACATCATACAATGACTTACTGGTTGGCTCACTGGTAGGGTCATATTTATATGGGCATATTGTAACCCTTAACAGATAGTATTATTGAAAAGCCAAAATAATATGGATTCCCTGGTGTAGCAAGCTAAACAGATCGGTAAATGCAAGGATATCTCCCTCTAGGATAGTTAATAATAAGGTTCATATTAGAAACTGCATTATAACTATGATGCCATTTGGAATTATCATTCCTGTCAAAAGAAGCTAATAGTCATAATAAAATTCATTATCCTCGGGATGTTAACAAGTTTAAACTCCAAATGTTACCGGAAAAAGGTCTTTTATACTTTACAAATAACAACATGGCTGGCTACATTAGCTTCTAAGTATAGCTGTCGAAATACCCCTATAGGTTTACAGTGAAGAATTTTAAATCTATGGGTGATTATATATCGAGATGGACATTGAGATATGCTATACTTTCATTGTAATGTTTACCAACAGACTGCTCATCTATGATTTTATCACTTCGTCGAAGAATCTTGTTATCCTTCTAAATCCTGGAAATCTTACGTATAGGATGATTAATGTTATTAGAATATTGAAACTTTGCGGATCTAAGATAGTTTTGCATAATTCCCGTGACCTTTCTCATTGCTCGACCAGTGCCCTTTAAAGGCGATTGTGTTCTGGCACGTCTGTGGGTCACAGGTAGAATAGTGGGTCATCACCGCTTACTTTTAATACTCGCGTTATCGTACAGCATATTTATTTGTATTTGCTAGTGTATTTATATCCACTATGCCCTGCGGACTCACTCCGACTTAATTTGGATATGAACCACCCTTCATATTACTTCATTCTCTCTCAACGTAGATTCACCTTTACATTTTGCACGGTAATTATTCCTCTCCTAATAGCAATAGCGTAATAATGAGTAATCTACAACCTTCCTTAGTAATTAGACAATAAAGTGTATTTTCGCCCTTGAGTTAGTCGCCCAAACATCCCAAATCAGCTGAGTGCCTTCAGCGCTCACCTCAATAGTTCGGTGAAGCTGTGAAGACCTTTCCGGGTCAATAGCGTTCTCATTTCGAAAAAAAAAGTGTATTTTTCTTCATTTAAGTGTAATAACAGAGATCAGCAAGTTAAAACAACTGAAACAATAATCTCTTCAGGTCTATAACGTGGTAACCTGAATTCATTGTCTATTTCACACATAATCTGATAATTACATTTCGTAAATAATATAAAGTATTATAGTAATATTCAGTACTAAAGTTGCAATTTTAGGAGTTCATCTACTTTGTTTTCTCGAACTGAATTATATAATTCATTAAAATATAATTTTATTACTCTCGATGATTTTGACTATTGTTTTAATAATTTATATAAAAAAAAATTGCAATTTATATATATTATAATTTTTTTGAGGGTCTGTTATGTGAGATTATAAAAATATTACTTAAATAGAAATATTTTATTGCTAATTGGGTTTGGTTCTTTAGAATAAAGTATGATCACAACAAAAAGTATAAGCAATTTAATATTTGAAGGTTAGACATAAATCGTACGACACGATATCGTATTGAAATCGTAAGAGCTAAAAATGAACTACAAAACAACGAATGGCATGTGTCCGGTTTCCGTTACGACTTAGTACTTGTAGACACAGATCAGTTTTTAAGATACAACGATTCTTAAAATAGACTACTTATTGAATTAAATCAATTGTGTATTCTATATCTATAAATAAAATTTTCTGTTATTTTTAAGGAATTATTTACGAATATAACTGAACTGATGTTGATTAGAGTTTTGCTACTAGATAAAGGGCTTTCCTTATAATAATATATATAATATAGATAAGAATAGTTTTTTTTTTTTTTAACTTTATTTTTGGCAATCAATCTTTCCGATTATTACTGCCATTCTCACGTAGTCAATAATATCACAAACTTCGTGTGATCATTCCAATATTAAGCATCGTGTGAAACCATATTCTAACAAGATGGTGGATCTCTTGCTAGAACCTTCCCGGGAGTTTTTGTGGCATCTCAGAATTTCATGCTCCGTGTTATTATTTTCCATTTACTTCACTTATGCATAATAAACTAACTATATTACGTAAAACACCACCAAATTTACACAATATATAGTCAAATAACACAAGATTATGAATAAAATATAAAATCCACTACATGACAGACTAAAATCCCGCCAAAAACTCCTAAGAATAGTTTTCCTTATAATAATATATATAATATAGATAAGATAAGATAATATAGATAAAAGCTATCCTTTAGGGACTAAGCAGTTATAACAAAACACAAGGAATAGTTAATCTAAATGAAATATTTAGTATTCAAAAAACAAAAAGACGATATTCATGAAGGCAAAGACACAATCCTTAGCTAGTGTTAGATTTATTTTTAAATGGCTCTAATTGCATTTTGTATAATGATGTTTTATTTTCATTTGTTTACTTTACGATTTTTAAGACCCAGAGTTCAAAATAGTGGATCATGTTTTTAGTTTCCCGTCATAGTAATTTTTAGTATTAAAGGTTGGTATATATGAAAAAAAAATCCATAAAAAATACGATTTTACAATACATAATTTGTTATTTTTAAAAATTTTGTAATAAATCAGGCATTTATTTTAAGCTTATACAGCCAACAATTTGTTGACCTGTGCCTCATGAGTTCTATATTCGTTTATACCATTATGGTTTTGGAGAGTACCGGTTATTTAAATTGCTTGAAGATAAACATAGACAATATATTGTTATATGTTACATACGAAAAAGGTTATAAATATGAGGTTCCTACTAGCTCCAAGGTCGACGTGTCAAAAGGTTTCCACTCTATAGATTAACTGTAATTTATACATCTTAAAACGTTTCGAAGACGTTTAAATTGCTGTATATTATAGCTACAAAATGTTGCAATTTATTATTTTGCCTATCCCATCCCATAAATCTCGAGTTTGATAGGTCATGGCGTTCTTGATCAACTTTCTATATAGTTCTCTTCATTCTATATGACGATTTAAATTCTCCTTCTGTTTACAACACATCTCGTAATGGAGATAACAAACTATACATATACCTAAGGCGACCTACAAGCAAAATTCTTACTTAATTAGAGTAAGTAACGGTATAAATAAATTGATTAATGATCTAAATGTAGTAGATCTATATCTTCAATAGAAGCTTACAGAAGCTCAAATGTATTCTAAATTATAAATTTATTTTTTATTTCCTCCTTGAATCCATATTTTCTTATAGGTAGATACGAAAACTTATGCGGCCTTCGATTATGTGTAAATATTTAATGTAATTATTTTTGTTTAGCTGTAAGTTTTGCTAAAAATTCAAAATGTAATAATAACTGACTTATTGAATCACATATTAATGCATAGCCCCATAATACTGTGAAAATATGTGTACATGTTCCTTTTATATTGTAGTTTACCTGCTGAGATATTTTTGGAAATTGTTAAAAAAAGTTTATGAAAATTATTAATTTTTTCCATTAGTCTGTCGGATCTTTGGCTATCCTTTGATACATAAAGATACAAAATACAGAGTCAGAAATAATTACTACATTGAAAACACGTATGAGGATGTAGGAATTTAATGGTATTACTGTATATAATTTACGCTTAAAGAAACTGTTACGTAATAACTTGCTCAGAATATATATTGTTACTACAAATTACTGTGTCATTGTAATATGGGTAAATTCTCAGCTAGTAAGGATATGATACTATTGAATTCAGAAATGATTTTGGATTTTGATTTGTGATATATGTAGTTGTAAATCTTTATATAGAAATTTCTTCTGTACGTGTGTATGTCACTGCTCTCCACCTAAACGGCTGGACCGATTTTGATGAAATGTTGTGATCGTATTTCAGTGGATCAGAGAATGGTTTAGCTTCACGATTGGACTCGGTAGGTGGCACTGCGGTTAAATTTTAGTTTTTTTTTATTATCAAGGCAGGACAACGTCCATCCGGGCTGCTAGTTTTTACATATAATAAGAATGTAAATCTAATGTGTCTGTACTTTAGATTTTTGTGAAAAAAAAGGGTGTCTTGGTATATGTAACAAAATACATTTCAATCATTTTTAAAAATGTCTGTCTGTCTGTATGTTTGTTTGAACACGTATTACTGCTAAAGTACTGCGTTGATGATAAAACCGAATTTAAGAAAACCATAGAGTATATTTTCGAGTTACATTTAGTCTTTCTTTCATTGAAAGCTGCTCAGTCTATCAAAAGTTATTGTAATTTTAATGAGGAAGCGATTTAAGTACGAGAGAAAAGTAGATAGGTAAATATATTCAGATACTTTTACCAGTTAGTGTTTTTTTTACACTATATTCCATGCAGAAGTCGTGGGCACAGTTAGTAGGAGATAAATGAAGAAATCTCAAGAGCTAAAAATAATATCTAGCTTACTTCTTGTCCTTGTTCCTCAGCCTTGATTCCGTTCTCCGTCTCATAGTTGAATCTGTAGGAGTTCTCCTTGACTTCTGAGTCCTGGGCTATGATTCTAGCATTCCTCTCGTAAGCTGCCTGGGGACGGTTGGACTGCTCCGGGTAGGGTGGGGCGTAAGCTGCTGCGGCGACGCCGAGAATTGCGGAGATCACGAGCTGATGGTAAATATGAATTATAATATATCTTTAAGTTTACGAGTAATCACCCAGTGTTCGAACTTCTTTAATAATTTATGCTTTCGCGTCATTCAATGCTCGTAAGCGTGACTGATCGTATTGAGCTTGCACGGCTTGTGTCCGGCTATCTATTTAATTGTTGCTTTTGACTCGCAAACACTTAGGTGGTAGAGCCCCGCTGAAGCTATTTTTGGATTCAGCATGAATGGGTCGGCTCCTCCGGGGTAGTACCACCCCTCTCACAGATAACCGACGTGAAATAACAGTGCTTGCATTGTTGTGTTTCGTTCGGTCAGTGAGAGAGCCGGAGGCCCACGTCCCTTCCTTTATCCTGCTTTCCCTTTCCTTCCCCTCCCCATTCTCCCATATACGGGCTGGCAACGCACTTGCGACGTCCTTGATGTCGCTAGTGTCTATGGACGGTGGTGATCACTTAACATCACGTGACCCACCAGTTCGTTTGCCTCCTTTGATATTATAAAAAAAAAAAAAATAGTGACAGGTACTGAAAGCCTGACGAGTAATTATTGTACTACTGTAATATTAGTCCTTGTATGCATGATTTCTCAATTTTACCCAAAGAATAATATTGTGAAGTAATACACGGGTTTATTAAAAAAAGAAAAACGTAGTATGTAGGTTATATTATTAATAAAGTGAATTTCATTAACTCGATCTGTACGTCATATTGAAACCAGTTGAATTAAGGTATGTCATTTTTTTATTTATATTAAATGTCTTGTGCTGTAGGTACATACATCCAAAAATAAAAATGTCACTCATCAATTTTTTTAATCAAACTGTATAATTTAGATATCGTTTCTCATTATTGAGACACATGCATTTAACCGTTAAACTATGGTGAGTCGTTATCCCTTAATTGATTTTTGAAACTAACAACCCTATTTCCTGACTTCAAGTTCAATCGTTAGAGTTGGACAATTATGTTAGCTGTTTGTCGATAAAATTCCCTGAATTGTTGGTCTCATAAATATTATAATGAACAGAACATGTATTTCATAACATAATTACGTTGTTAACTATACACCTTGTAATGTAAATAATTAATAATACCAAATTTAAATGACCCGTTATTCGTAACAAGCTATGTTTACGCAATAGGCCTTTGTAAATTTGACGTCTTATAGAGATTACGCGGTTGTACGTATATAATTGTTGATTATTATCTCTTCCTATTATAATCTACACGGTAACCCATCTTATTACAGTTCCTTATTCATATTGTAAATAACTTGTTGTGCATCCTTGGTTTACTTGTGTAAAATTTGATAAAAATGATTTAAATATGTGTGATTTATCAGTTTTAGTCGAATTTGTAGACAAATTTTATGATCCGACTTTTCTACAAGTTGTACAGTTATTCTTTAATTTTGACAAAAATGAGTGCATATATATAATTATTTTACAAAAAATGGTTTAAACTTTCGAAAATATTAGGTGAAAATCGAATATATTTTTAATACATTACAGTTACATTAGTTTTCGGCGGGTGCTAGGTTTCTCTGACACCGTATTTGGTTATAACGGCAATCGATTCCATTGAAGTTTCTACATAGTTACAGAATACCCTAAAAATGGAATTCTAACGATATAGAGTCAAATAGAATCAGAACGAGTAAAGTAAAGCCAGTCTATCTTGCAATATATATTATAAAACGAAGTCATCTGCCACGTCCTTCTGTTCGCCATAAACACAAAAATTACTGAACGGACTTTCATGCGATTTTCAATAGTACATTCATGAGTATTTAAGCGATTCAGGAGGAAGGTTTAAGTATATAATTTGTCAAGTTTTTTTTTATTATCAGGGCGTATCGATGTCCACCGGGCGCGATAGTTTGGTATAAAAACTCATTTATTTTGACAGATTTTATGGATAAACTTTTAATGTATTTAAACTAAACAATACATTAAAAGAAGAATCTGTATTTTCGCCTCCTTAATGTATTACCACCTCCCTACTCTATCACCTTGATTACAACTTATTTCTTGATTAATATTATCGTAGGTGTGAATGAATTGACACGTGTTGGATGTGCCTTAATAAAAAGTTTGGATTGTAAATAAAAACGAAAATAAAAATATATTTTATTATACAATCCTTTGTAATTGTAAATTATAAAATATAGTATTAATGAGGAATTATATTAGGAATCTGTGGTTATTATTCTAAAAACTATAGAGTATCATTTGTTTTTTAATTGCAAGAAATTCACGTAGATATAAAAATAAGTTGTTAATGTTAATTCATTCCGAATTTGCACAATCGAATCTCATTGTGTACGATTCGTTACGTCACACGCCAAAAAAAAAATGTTCCAAAGAATTTCACACGAGATAAGGCATGCAACGGATCCCAGATTAACATTGTCGTATTTACTTCGAGCTATTGTTTGGTAATTTTGTGAATAACTAGATAAACGGTGAACGTTGCTTGAATTCTCAAAACGTGTATACCTTGGATAGGTTGCCAATAATTTAAAATAAATTAGACTTAAATATTGTGCATATAATATGTACATGTAATAAAATTTGATTACCAGAATCGCCAGAAACCAGAATCAATAAAATGAAAAATAAACAGAAGAAATGTAGACAAAGTTGAATGAAAATATGCTTTTTTGGACTATAGCGTAATAACCACGAAATATTTTCTCCTATCTAAGTAAAGATATTGTGAAGAATAAGCATATCGTTACACTACCATATGCAAATAAAAAAGATATCTAATAATAATAAACAAAAGCTTAACACTGAAAATACACTGGAAAAATTCTTGAAACTAATTTCCTCAAAATTACTCCCAATAAACAAAAGGCGATTTATTTATCTCCTAGTTTAGTAGTTTATAGGTATAGTTATCTGTATATGTTTGTACACCATTAACGTACAATTTATAATAGAAAATGGTTAAATCAAAATCAAAAATACTTTATCCAGTTTGGGCCCTAATAAGACGCTTATGAACATCAAAAACCACCGGTTCGGAAAGCAACGTCATCGAGAAGAACCGGCAAGTAACTCGATCGGGTACATTTTTTTACATATATTTCCAATACATCATACTATAGCTTTTAGTATGCACAGAGAGGAATCAATTCCAGACATCACTATCGTGCACATACTGATCCACTCTATAATATCCTTTTGACACAAAAACCGCTTAACGTGGCGCTTAAATTTACAGTCCGGCAAATCGGTAACATGTTTTGGGACTTTATTGTAAAACCTAACACTTTTACCTAAGAAACTATTATTGGTTTTGCTAAGTCTGAAACATGGTTAGTAGTAATATAAATGGCGTTTCGTCTTAAAATTTCAATATATGTGTTTGTATATTCAAAGATTAAAAGGATGCCGTTTAGACTGCTTAGTTTTCTAGAAGAGTGATGGCAATATAGAGAAAAAAAAAGACACAGCCTACTGACAGAATGAAATCGTAACAACGAATTACTGTTCATAAATTGCCTTGTCCAAAATTTTATAATCCTCAATTGTTAATGAGATAAATTGTAGTAGTGACGTGACAATGAATATTATTTATCGATTATCAAAGATTAATTGTAGGAAAAAAATCAGTAGCGTCGATTAAATAATTTGCATACTATATTATTATTATATGAAACCGTTTCCGTTTAAGATTAAGTATTATTAACATAACGTTGGCAATAATTTTGATATTCACAAATTGGAACATCAATTGATGTTATTAAAAAATATGAACAATTTTGAATTACGATGTATATCGTTTATAGTGTTTTAATATTTTTTTTTACCATAAAATATATTCAATACATTTTTTCTCGCCTAAAGCAATTACGCACTGTATCGCCTGTATTACGAGGGACTTTAGATATACACAATCAAGAAATAATACATCGTACAGTACACAACGAAAATTTGGTAATGATATTTTAAAGAAAGAAAGATTTTTTATTGTCATAGCTAAATAAAGTTGTACAAAAAAAACTTTTAAATATAAAACATGTAAAACTATAGTAATGAGGCCTGGCGTCAGCATATTGCCGTTTTTGAAAAACGGCGCTGGTTTTCAGCCAAACCTCAAATTTCCGGCTAAAATATAAGCAAGCATTACTTATTCGCGCCCAAGTGTGGACATAAACTTAAAATATAATATCTATTGCTACAATATAATAATAACCAAAAATAAAATAAAATAATAAGAGAAAAACGTTACAATATAAAATTGTGATAATATGAATGCGTCAAATTTGTTGATAGAATATAATTATAATTATAAACGGCCTATTGTTTGTTCCTCAAGAATTTTTCGTTTCATTAATTTCTTAAATATAAATTTGTTTTTTGTCTGTAATGGAGGAGGTATATTATTCTAAATTTTTACGCCGCATATTTGAAATTTCCTTCATAGCCTACTGACTTATGTTTAGGTAGTGATACAGTGTTTCTTATTTTAGATTTTGTGTTTATATTATGAATGACTATCCCCTATGGGGATCGAACCTACAACAAAGTGTGGCGATAGCGAGACCACGCTTGAAGATCTACACAATTAATATAATCAGATTTATAAATCATGCGTAATTTCATTAAAAACATGACATGTTTTTGTGTAAGCTAATTTGAATAACTCATTATGTCTAATTTAAATTCATAAACCTCAGTATAATCAAAGACATGTTTTATTGATTATTATTTTTCTTATGATGTTAAAGTTTTATTATACTGTCGTGATAATATTCAAATTTATTTCATTATTTATGGTTCATTAGAATATTACATATTTTTAACAAGTTTAATATTAAGTCAACATAGAAACTTTGAAAAATCAAAATTACGATTTATTCGCGAACAATATCATTTTGTTTCGTTTTAAAAATAATATATTACATACATTAACAATATTCACTAAAGCGATTTATCTTTTTAAGAAAGAATACTGCCTTGGACATTATCGACAATTAATCATTTACTGTGGAACGCCCACGTCGCGTCGCGGGGTTAAGAAAAAAACATCGACAAGTAACTATCGATAAACGAGTTGCACTCACCAGTTTCATGGTTGTAATGTTGATAGTTCAGAGGTAACTTCACGAGTGTGTGTTGGAAGACAATCCCGTCTTTATATACACGTCTCGTGGCAACGTTACAAAATTTATCTACATCATAATGAAGATACTTTTCCCAATAAATTTTTGTTAAGTCCAAATAACGTGTGCGTTTACGTAATTAGTATTTAAGATGTTAACATTCATGTTCGACATGTTTGTTGGAGGAATTTCTGAAATGTAGTAAAATTTTCTTCTTAGGATTCTATGAATTAATTAACTGAACAACGCGTAAATAAATCGTTGTGGGTTTTTTTAACTTAACTGCCTAGACTCCATGGACAAGCGTAATATGTGGTCTAGGTTATAGTCAGATCATTTCTCTGTCTGGCAATAAAAGTAATGAGAGTTGGTTTAGTCATTCATAAAATTGGTTTAGTTGTTAACTTGCACAGATAATTTATTTTTAAGTATAGATTTACTAACAGTCGTCCAGGACTTCGTCTGTATTTATGTACTTATGACACTGTATCTTAATTTAACTATGACCATTTATGCAAACCACATCGATAGGTGAGCTGAAAAGGAAGGGTTTTTTTTTTAATTTATTTGAAATTTAAAGTTTCATTAATTTAAACTATATATAATATAATCACTGTGACGTATAATCTATATTAAAACAGTTTCCTCAAAATCCGTTGACTAGTTTTGGAGTGAAATAGTAACAAGCCTTTGTCTATATTCACAAACTATCTTGTTTATAAATTTAATAGAAATATACCTATCCAGTGTTCTTATTGTAAAGTTTTTATGTATAATCACTACATACTATAAAGAAAATCCTGAACCACGTCTGTCTGACTGTCCACGATAACCTCAAAAACTCCTGAATGGATTTTCATGCGATTTTCATCAGTGGATAATATGATTCGTGAAGAAGATTTACGCATATCATTTGTTAAGGTTATTTTATTATCAGGGCACGAGAACGTTAATCCGCTAATCTATATAAATAAAAATCATTTGTCGTATGTATGTAAGCGTATCATTTCATAACGGCTGCACCTATTTAGCTATTTTTTTGTATATATAATTGTTAGAGCAAGGTATTTATGTAAGTAAATATATTATAACATCAAACCAAATAGTAAAAATTTGGGTCAAAAAATCTCGACATAAAAAAGTGATAGTAGGTCTTCAAAGGGATTGGAGGGATTAGGGTTTGTGATAGGTAGGGTAGGGTTAGGATCGTGGGATGGGGGGGGAGAAGCTTAGGTTAGCGTAGGCCGGAGGGAACCTCAGGGGGGTTCAGGTGGAGTAGGAGGAGTAAACCTGGGTAAAAATCATCGCGGGGTGGCGGCGGAGTGGCTTGGCTTCTCCGCTGTCGACCGACCCCAGGGGGAAAGGGTCGGGGGGCCTGGACTCCCATTGAACGGGCTCGGCGGGCTGGGAGGCAGTCCTGCAACCGGGCTGCCTCAGCCGGGTGTGGCGTGGGGAACGCCTGTCGCCGGGGGTGTCACGGAGCTTGCTCACGCAACCCCGGGACACTCCCATAGTGCGGCGTAGGTTGTCGTGGAGTTTTAGCCGGTTCGAGTCACCGCTTTCGGCCCCACCCCTGCGTGACTCGCACGCAGGGATGGGCGGCTCAAATCGGGCTTCCCCCCGGGAGCTTTGACAGTCCATGAGGATTTTCTCTCCACGTTAAAAAAAAAAGGTCTTCAAAGTTATTGACATAATACTGGTACGAAGCCAGGACCGGCATTTAGTTTATGATTTAAGTGGGAAAAAATACACGTTTTTGATAGAACTGATCTACATTACAGTTGTAATTATTTCAAAATATATCTAGAGGTAATTAAAGTGAAGACAGATCTTTTGTTCTACAATTCACATTCCTAACTTTTTACCTATTGTTTTATATAGGTTTGGCTTACGACTATAATGTCGCATTATGTTAACTATACTACCGAAGATAGATTAAGATTATTCTAGAAGGAGATTTAACAGTAAGTACAACTATTTTAGGTCAAACGGCAACAAACAGGCAGCCATTACAACACCAAGATCACCGTTGTGTTGCCGACCTTGAATAGCGCATTTCAGTTCCATCTGGAAGTCTCTCATGTGATAACACTGAGGGTAAACCTTCCTGAGTAACCTATTCCACAGCTGTAGCTACCTAGAAGTTAGTAAAACTGTCAAGAAACACTAAAAAAGCTGGATTACAATCACTACTTATGCCGGAGGCCTACCTTTCCTCACCTTCCCCCTTTTCTTTTCCCTTACCCCCCCTCCTAACCCCCAACGCAGGCTGGCAACGCGCTTGTGTCTTCCCTTGTGTTGCAAGTGTCTATGGACGGTGGTGATCACTTAACATCAGGTGATCCACCAGTTCATTTGCCTCCTATGATATAAAAAAAAACTATACACTAAAACGCACGCCATAGTTTCACAGTAAAGCGGGTCGCGTATTGAAATTAGATATCCAGTAACTAAGCGGAATTAAACTATACTTATTTGAACAACTACGCAACATATTGTGTTTTTTATTATTGTAGCTCGGTAAAGTGACTGCATTGTGCTTGGTGGTAAGCATAGTACATCCTTCGCTGGTCGCCGCTGTCGTGCCGGTCTTTTTTTCAATGTATCATATAGATTTTGCGTTTCCGTATAAACCACTGAAGATATATATTGTACAAGCAATTTCCCGCGACTTTGTATGCATTTTTTTCTGTACTGTATTTATTTTCGACTATTTATCATATAAGATTAGTGATCTTTTGGTGTTCAAAAATTGCCATAAATGAAAAAAATAATTAAATAAAACCTTTGATTTATTGTACAGACACGCGATACAAGTGAAACTTCTGTGTTAAAGGGAAACATATCAATTAAAAATATACAAGTAAAAGCCATCGGTATGTGGTTTTCCCAGGCGGCCACCCATTCAAGTTCTGAACGCGCCTGACGTTGCTTAATTTCGATGGTCGTACTAGAGCCGGTGTGTTCAACATTCTTACCGACACAGTGTTTACTTCCATTATTTTGCATCACACAGAGGATCCTGATATGATATAAAGAAAATATGTGAAGAAACAGAGAAGGAAGATATATACATGAAATATATAAATACAGATATTTATTAGTCACCCAATTAAATAAGCCTATAAAATGATCATAAAATCAACGTTCACAAGAGAATACATAATTGACTACATACTTCATACTCAACTTGGCATTTCAAATAATTAATATTCTATTATACTCACTTAATAATATAAGTTAGCTACACTAATTAAACATTGTTATAATGTTATGAAAAGATTTCAAAAGTAAATGTTGTATCTATGTCTCTTCACATCTGTTACACGAATAGAGTAATCTGGTGGCGTTGTCTTGAAAATATATTTTTAATGAGTTCGTTGCCAATCTAACAATCAGGATGGGTTAGAAGTTCCTGAGGTAATTTTTACCCACGAGTGTCGTTGAAACTTAAGGGGTATGAGCAGAGATATGCAGGGTGTTAGGAGTAGTGACAGGTAGGGTTAAAAATAGGAATAGGTTAGGACGTGTAGGGACGAGGAGTTAGGTGTAAGTAAGACGGGGGAGCGGTGAATGAGGAATAAACCTAGTTAAAAAGTCAATGGCGAGGCGGTGGTGGAGGGACTTTCTCTGCACTGCAGGCCGAACCTAGGGGGGAAGGGGCGGAGCCCTGATCCTCCTTTGCACGTCAGGCTTGGAGGCAGTCTCGCAAGCGTGCCTCAACCTTCCCCATCACAGTTCGCATTCTTCTCTCTGCCAAGTCAAATCTGATGAACCTTTTTTTTAAGACCGCTTTGGAAATTGCCTTCAAAAAGGATTGACAAGTTATACTTATTTTATTATGTATACGGAATTTTCTGGTATAGACAGCCCTTGTCGCACCATCTTTACTGAACATATTCTGGCCACACACCCATTTCTGATTTTTTTTATAGTAGCACGGCAAAGTGACTGCACTATGCCTGATGGTAAGCACAGTGCAATCCAAAAACAACGGCGACTGCCGATAGATACGACGTCCTTCGTCGGTCGTCGCTGTCATGTTGGCCTGCGTAAATGCCTCTTCAAGTTACGCTTGAAGGACCCTATATTATAGGAAAGAGGGAACGCACTAGCCGGGAGATTGTTCCAAAGCTTCACGGTACAGCAAAGATAGGATGTTACGAACTTTTTATTTCGTGCCCAGATAGTGTTTACCGTAAGACTGTGGCTCCGTAGACCGTATTAACAATTGGTAAATCATGTTTATTTCATTAAGTATACAGAATTTGCTGGTATAGACAGTCCTTGCTTCTATTTTTACTGCGCATATTCTAATCGTAAGGCAATTTTTGGGTAATTTTTTAATCAGTCATATTTATTTATTTTCGCTGTATGGTCTTTAGGGATGTTAGATTCTAATAATACAAGGAGATCTGCTAAAAATGCACATTTGCACATGTATCTACTTTTCGTAAAACAACAAAATATTACAATAAACATTTCCAAAGTCAGGGAGATGAGTACCCTTGGATTTATTCGATGATCGTACATTAGACTGGCGCGTAGCCTTTGTTGAATTACATACAATATTACCATTTATATGTGATTCATCTCTATTGTTCTGTTTTGGAGGTCGGATGATAGATTTTCGATTTGCATTTCTAATAGGTAGGTCACGGCGTTGTTATAAAAATTTGTCGGAGAACGTGTGTTACCTAGTTTTTCGTTTAATTTGTTTGTTTTTATAGATACACGATAAAGTAACTGCACTAAGCCCGATTGTAGATAGAATATAGCTCAGGAACAATTGCGATTATATAATCAATGTCTAGTCGCAGCTGTTATATTTTTTTATCTACACCTTCATTTAATTTCAAGACTTGATGTCAATCTTTCTGATCTTTTACCATTAAAAGTAGTTGCAAGTTATCTTCTGTTTTCTGTAGTGACTGCACTGTATCTGATTCAGAGACAGTTGGAATCGTTAGATAATTTATTGCCGTTGCTGTTGTTGGTATATATGCTTCATCTAAGCATTCCGGTTACGCTTCAAGACCTGATGCCGTACTTTCTGACCTTTTATCTTTAATCTTACCAATATCTTTAAGATATTGGTAAATTATTATTTAGTTATTAAACCATATAAGCGGTTTATCATTATGTATGACACGACAATTATGTACTTCATGTCTGTACACTAGATTTAATTTTTTTTTTTCGATATGTCTACGCTATTGACCCAGTAAGGTCTTAAGAGCTTCACCGGACCATACTAGATTTAAAAAAATGCAATAGCCGTTCGTAGGCGTGTTGTATTTCAGGATCAATCAGCATATATTTATTATTAGCTAGTTTATGCACCGTATATATATAAATAAAATCTGTATATATAAATAAAATGCTAGAGATGTGCCGTTGTGCGTGCATCACTCAAAAATTACTGAATAAATTTTGATCATTTTTGCTTCATAAAGACGTAAACACTCTTAGAAAAAATATTATCATGGGTTTCATCTATAGTAATACAATAAATAGGTAAAGTTAGTGGGGTTGCATAAACCGATTTTGATAAATTCGTTTACCAATAGAAAGCCACGTTGTTTGTGAGTATCATGGTAAGCTATGTATTAACTCGAATAATGAAACGTCTTTTTTGTGGTTGTCGGATTTCCAAAGTCGGAGAAACGTCCGTCGAACGAAAACGTTCCTTACGAACGATGCCTAACGATGAGAGATATATGATTTAGTTCTAGAGAAAAGTAGTAAAGCTTCACAATGCTTAAAAAAAGTTAGCAACAGCATATTAATTTTCATATTTAAATCACAAAATGTAGTTATTTACATTTAAAAAATAATTTAAATCGTTAAGTGATGTTTTTTTTTGGCATATTATCAACAATAATTATGTATTCTTATCAAAATACATAGTACTCAGTACTAAACAAATCGCCCTTATTATTTCATCACAGGTGAATGTGAAAAATGATTACCGCCCTACGAAGTAACTGCTTGCTAATAAAAACTTGCTAATAAAAATCTTGACCAAATCGACTTTAGGTATTATATCTACTTTAGCAACAAACACGTCAATTTTTTTATATTGCATACATTACATAAATATAAAATACTTAATTTCGAAGCGAAACACAATAAAGCTATAACAATCGATACAGAAGGTCAAGTCGAACGTAACTTGCAAATTTGTTCACATTATTAGCAGACATTGTACGATGATTAATAGCGTTTACAATACAGCTTTAATTTAGACATCATCAGGTAGTCTTTTAACAGTCGATCAGGTTGTGAACAACTTTAACAATTGGTTATAGTGATCGACAAGTTAATAAATCCAATACACAGGTGGAACAATTAACAGGTCGACTATAAATATGTTAATTTTTCGTATAAAAAAATATCAAAAGTTTTACGTCTAAAATCGCGTCTTGATTAGTTTTATATGACGCGAAACATAAATCACAATTAGAGATGTCACTATGAACGAATTAGTGGTGATTAATATCATAATTGTCATCGTCAGCCTGTAAGAGATCCACTGCAAGGCCGTAGGACTCTTCCCGAAAGAAGGTATGGACATGTCTTTCGATTTTAGATATAAAGGGAAACAAACGGGTATTGCGATTGGTTGAATATAATCTTGTGTCAATTTTGTAATTGAGAACAAGCCATATTAAAAAGTGTTTCATTGGTTAACAGCTTGTTTTTAAAACTCGATTCGTTGATTTTGGTGGTTATTACGAAATGCTATAGCAATTATTGGTGGTTATATTTAGTAACTATTTAGTATAAAATGTTTTTTGTTACAGTTTTAGGTTATTATAATTATAGCAACATTTGTCGCGTCCAAGATAAAATTACAATTTCGCACTTAATGTGTGAAAAAATCGCAATAATTCTCATCCTTTCATCAATCAATAAATTTACAGTAATATTACGAAACTAAAGAGATTATCTTTGTTTTAACGCGCCGATCTCTTAAGCTATCAGTCAAATAAAAAAAAATATGTTATAGAATGTTGTAGACTGTTTATTGAAAAAGGTTATAGGCTGTAGGTTATTAAGGTTATAGACTTCATCAGCGGTTGAAGCTTCGTAAATGATGACATCCACACATTATCTAAGTGTACCTTTAACCGTTTATGGAACATATGCCGAGACAGCTTTAGAGTAGATAGGATTTTTTTAAAACTTATTTAGTTTATATTGATATATTTTTGGCAATCTAAACAATACCTTTATAAGTGTATGTATGTGTTATTCTTATGTATTAGCTATGTATGTTACAGTAAAGTTGCATTAATATACGTTGAGTAGTTTGTACGTAAAAAAGCAATAGATATTCATCAGTTCAGGAGTCCTTTATATATCATAATTAAGTATTTGATTTTTAAAAACCAATCTACTAGTGATTATTACTGTCATTATCGAGTATGTAATTATATTACAAGATTCTTACGATCATTTCAATGTTCCAACAAGATGGCGGCCGTCTTTTTAGAACTTTCTGGGAGTTTTTGTGGCAAGTCAGAATCTATGCTGCGTGGTATTATTTCCTATCCAATTTACTTGTGCACAATTACCAAACTATATTACGTAAAACACCACAAATATTAGACAATATGAAGTCAAATAATACAAGATTATAAATTACATTTAAAACCCACTACATGAAATTCCAAGATCCTGCAAAGAAAAGTATGTATAATTGGGTTTTAAGAAAAAGGATCGTACTGAGTTCGTCCCTCAAAAGAATACATTGGAGATCACTAACAGGCTAATCCAGTATATTGGGATAATACCATTAGGAAATACCATCATGGCCAAGTATAATCTATACTTATATTATGTTTACTTACTTGTATGGGTATATCACTAAAACTAGCTGTTTTAAATGACTTCAAAACGAAGAAGTTTCACAATTAGGTTGTATTTTTTTTTTATATTTTAACATCAGAACTTCGTCACTTATTCCATTTGGGAATTAGTTTATTCATTCGAATGGGTAATATTTTGAAGGAGATTCCATTTTAATTTCATTAACATTGGATCTTGAAATTCGAGATACCCGGAAACTCCTGAAAATCGAAATCGATAGGTTTATTAGGATCTTAAAAGCTGTGGGAAAAGACATAGCGGTACATTTTTTAAAAATAGATATTTAAGGATTCGGTTAAAATTTACTTTTGGTTAAAATTTTCTTTGTTCTATGTATTGAAGTAAGTTTCAATACTCAGTATTATTTCTTTGAGTCGAAAATTGTTTGGCACTTTATATATATGTAAAAGCGACAATAATTCCAATAACTCCTAGAAGATTCAACCTCTGGATTGGAGACAAGACGATAAAATCAGCACAGTAACTGTCTTATGTGTTCTCAAGTTTTTCGTTCAGCCGGTACATAGTAGTTACCGATAGGATTCATGAATTGTAAATCTTATTGTAATCAATGGCATTTTTGTAGAAAAAATACTAATTATCTCCTACAAGAGATATATAGTAATTATGTTGCATTTTATCTATCTGCAAAGGTGACAGTAATTCCAATTAGAAGATTGGATCACTGCACTAGACACATGGCGATAAATTTGTTTTGTTGAGTTGGCTTTTGTTTGTTGAGTTTTTCATCATCCAGTATATACTCAGTTACCGAGAGGATTAATGTATTTCAAATCTCACGTTGGTCACTTTCGTTTTTGGATACCATTGAGCTTATTTAGATACATACCTGTCACTTTATCTTACTTGGTGAAAAAGTAGTAATTATCTACTCCAGGTAATTTATGGTAGACCAAAAATTAAACAGCAAGTAAACTTATAAATGTAAAGGAAATTAAAAGAAGAGTTATGAGATATAAAAGAGGAAAAAAAACGAAAGTGTTTTAAGGAAAAAGTCTATAAAATTAATCCACAGTTATCTGTTACTATGAGCAATGGATTGTGAATCAACTGTGGAATCCACGTTTGTACTACTGACATTCTTAAAGCTGAATATAAAAGATGACCTTGGCGTGCTCTTACCGATTGATGCATGACGATCTTTAATGCGTCGAGGCATTCCGACCTCAACTGAATAAAATATAATGTGAAAGCTTCTTTTGGTATCCACTTATTATACTATCGTCTGCCTGCAAATTTACTTTTAGGACGAGGTAGGCAATTGTGGTTTGAGTTTTGTAATAAAAATCTACTGGTTATAGTGATCAATTTAAACCGAACGAACTGCCTTTTTTTTTACTTTATGAAGTAACAAACATGCCTATAGCTAGGCAGAAAGTATCTGAATGGGACTGTAATCTTCAGACGTGTAACAATGTGATATATTCAGATGAGTCAGCTTTTTTTGTCTGACGAGTTTTCACAGCTCCACTGGACTACTTAAGCTAGTAGCGCTAAGGGCATTACGCTGGTTGCCAACAACCGCAAGGGTGCCAGTGCCAAAGAGGTTGAGCATCCGTTTGGGCTGTTACCTTGGATCCAACATCGCGAATCTGTGTAAGCTAAGCTAGGCTTCCTATTCATACATATAAAAATTCGTAAGACACATGTGTACCTCAGGAATTCAAACATGTATTTCGTATCTGACAAAGAGGTATGACATTGAACGCATAGTGTGCTAGGATACTCTGCCAATTCAAATCTTTAAACTGGAACACAGCAGGACTATAACAAAAAAATGTATGTGAAGCCATAATGACACAATAGTAGTATGTTCAGACCCAGTGTCGATCAAAGAATTTGCGAACTCTTGCAATGAGCCGGAGTTTTCAGTTAAGTAAAACGTCTTGAAGATACTTAAGCACGGTATTTACATGGTATTATATATTTACATTGTATGGGAATTTCAGTACTAGTCTGTATAGCTACCACAGTCCAATTGATAATCAGCCACGAGACACATATAGATTACCTTCTTGCAGGTTTAGCGTCATTGCCACGATAGACTGCAGCATCATTTGCCATCTAGCGAGATTGTGGTCGAATCCTCAAAACTACAAAATTTAAAAGATATGGACAGTTATGATTTCACTCTAACTTTACGCAGGATCTTCTTGCGTGCTTAAGACCGATATTTCATAAAATATAGCCTAGATAATACGCGTAGGTGTAAAGAAAACGTAAGGTTTAATAATGAGGCGTTTATTGAGGTCGCTCTGACCAATTATATAATCATAGACAATAAGTACTTTCTACTTGTGACCGATCGTATTCGATTGAATAATTATATGGTCCACTTGTAATTGTGTGTCCATAAGATAATAGCCGAATTATTACTTGTTCAACTTATATGCCTAGTTTTTATTATCGATCATTCTCTTGAATATCCTTATATAGAATTAATTCTGTGTAGCGAGCTTCTGATGAGGGCGTCATTTCAAACTTGCAGTTAGCGTGGATTCACGAGGTAGAGGAATTAAATGTCGTATTTTGTTTGTTTTCTTATACTACCCTGCTCTTGGAATTTGACTATTTTTCACTTTATATTAAAATACAATGTGAACTGAGACAGTAAACATTCTAGATATAGAGGGGACTGACTCTCAAATGCAGCTGCTGCAACTCACCTGTGCGTGTTGGACGACAGATTCTCAAATGGAAGATGGTAACAACCCGGCTTGCCTTAAAAAAATCTTATTATTTATTACTTTTTTATGTTTTCATCCCGATGTTCTTTTTTACCAAAATCTCCGACTCAGTTCCTAGCATTTGAACCTATATCCATCAACGCGGTGTCCAAGTACGCTATCAACTAAACCATCATCGCTTCACCTGTATAATATCATAATAATTTGTGCAGAAAATATGTTGTATCAGAACTCCAATAGAATAGCCGAAAAGATCTCTCAGCAAATATAAACCATAAACTCGTAAATAATAAAAGGGTAGTTGTGAAGCGTCGATTGTGATTTACAGAATACTCGAAAATCAAAATTTTAATGCTCTTAGTATAGTAAAAGTAAATATCAATACTCAAGTTCAAACTTTCCTCTTCCTTTAAACATTATACTAGCGTTAATAAATCATTCTTTATTGTAATCTGGAAGCTTCAATCCCCCATTTTTATCGTGTATAATATATCGTGTATGTATAATATATTGTGCGTATGATAACCGTTATGTAATCCACATTAAAATCAATATAAGATTTGTAATAGTAAGTTTATTTCCTAATTGGTATGTGCTTATGGTAAATTATTCTAATGTACCAGGTATTTATTATTCTCAGGTGTAATAAGGTTATAAAGAAATCATGTTGTAGGTTTGTATGTTACCAAGGTACATCAAGGCCAGTTTAAGTAAAGTTTGTTTCAACATCTGATATCCATATTACAAAACATACATCTGTCTAATATATTTCTGATTTTCTGTCTCTTGCCCTTACATTTGTATGTCTGTATGTATGTTTGTTTAACCGAATAATATTGTTTAACAACAAAATAACCGAAATATAATTTTAAAAAAAACTTAAAGGTATTGAATCACCTGCCACATAGCATGTATTGAGTTTATATTTTGTTCATAATCTTGTGATATTTATCTCTATACTTTGTGATATAGTTTGGTTATTGTGAACAAGTGAAATATATGAGAAATAAAACTACGGAGCATAGATTCTGGCTTGCAACAAAAACTTCCTGGTAAGTTCTAATAAGACTGCCACCATCTTGTTATTTCATTGGAATCATTACAAGAATCTTGTAATATCATTACCTACTCGAAAACGGCAATAATAGTCTACTAAAAGTTTAATTACCAAAAATAAAATAAAGAAAAAAAGCATGTTTAGAAGCGTACTTGAAAATTTGAAAAAATAAAACAGTAAGATACTGAGCTTTTAGTCAATAAATTGTAATACAAAAAATATCACAGGTCGTTGCGAATAGAATGGATAGGTTTAAAAAATTTCAACCGCATTACATAATAAAACATGGTAATAATTTTCAAACGGCCCAATCCAAATGTTATAGATACGCAAACCGTAGCCGGAGGGCATAGAGTCAGAAAGTGTTAATGTCAGTGGGTCAAAGTGGAACGAAGCTTTTGTTGTAATCGCGATGTCTTCTAGAATGTTTAGTTTACTATCTAATACAATAGATAAAGAGATGACATGTTGATTGATTTTTAATCTATTCATAATCTATTATTACACTAGCTTTGCTCGCGGCTGCACTCGTTTTTATTATTATTATCAATTGTTATAGGCTGCAGTGTTACCCAATGGCGTGTTGTTGAAGAACATAAAAATACTGTTAAATACAGATGTGACAAAATTCATTGTAATTTTGTTATCTATATATTATGATATTAATATTATAAAGAGGTAGTTTGTGAAGTTGTGACGTTGTAGGGGGTAATCTCAGGAACTACTGGTCCGATTTTTTGATCCGTCCGAAAATTCTTTCAGTGCTCATTTATCAAAGAAGGCTATATATTATCACGCTACGACAGATAGGAGCGGAGCACCAATGAAGAATGTTTAAAAATCGTTTTTGTTTCTCTTGAGAGCTTCCGATGCGTATTAGCGTTAGCCCAAAGTAGCTATTCCACGCGAACGAAGTCACGGGCAAAGGCTATCAAATATATATGTGGACTATTAAAAGCTTTCGCTAAACGTTATCGTTTGTTCAAAGTAATTTTTCCAAGCGGACGAAGTCGCAGGCAGAAGTTAGTATTTGATAAAATATATACTTTCTAACTTCGAAGATTTTCCTTTATATTTCACTTCAATAGCTAGGGCCTATCTTCACTAACTTATATCTCCCCTTTAACTTCCGTTCCCCTTTCCCGATCACACTTTTCGTAACGCTCTTGTCACGCATTCACCAGCTTACTCCCCAAGTACATTATCATTGTTATTTATTATTATTATTATTAATGTTTTTTATGATTCATCATCATCCAGCCCAAAGTGCTAAGAATAACGATAGTCATTCATTTTAGGTAGCGTCTAAAAAGGAATTCCTTAAAATTGAACAACTCATGAAGATAGAACAAGGCTTCTATTGTAAACAATATTTTTGTAGTATAATGTATACTACCTTTTTGTCTTGTTTTAGAGTTTATTTAAATAACAACCTAGTAATTTTTTCAACAGCTTTGTTTGCATCAAATCGGTGATTATACTCATACCTTGCTTCGAGAAGATAATAATGGATGTTAAATATATCGAATATATGTATGTAAATAAGGTGATTATTTATCCATAATACATGTTTAATTTGGACTTAAATGACCATATAGTTTTACTTAAAACAAAGTTTACGTGAGCGAAGTCACGCGAAGAAAAATTGTGATATGCGGTATTTTTTCTCGATACATGGAAAGGACATTTTAGATATAGATAATTTATAAATAAATATTATAACGCACATAAATTTATTTTAATCCTACTTGGTAATAGAATTAGAAAGAAAGAGTAGTGAAATAGGTATAGGAGTGAATGATTACAATACTATTAGAACTGGTACTTCGGAGAAAAAAAACCTTGAAATATGTTGAAATTAATGTAGTCAAAGTTTTGAATTCATTCATTCAAACAAAATATTAAAACAATAAAAAACACATAAAAATAGCAATATCAATTTGAGATGTAATCAAATACTACATTTGAAATTTAGTTACAGGTAATATTTATTAGTCACGGATTTGGATCGAGACGGTTATGTATAAAAGGTGTGATGGACTAAGAAGTAATCAGTTTCACCTCCAACAAGCATCCCATTCATTGTTTCCATACAAAAAGATTTGAAAAAAAAGAACCCACTTTAAAAAAATCTGTCTAAAAAGTGCACCTGAACGTATCATAACTTAACGTAACCATACTTAGACAGCGACCTACTTAGTCTCACTGTCATAAATTTACCCAATTACTATGTATTTTCTATTTTAAAAAGTTTCTTGGTGTATCTTAAAAATCCAAGGTTCAAAGCTAAATAGCTTTAAAATATGTCCGTCTTAAAAAAATCTTTTATAAAAAGAATTTTCCAAATCAACTAATAAAAAGTTTTGAGAGAACAAACATTTCAAAAATATGTAACCGAATTAAAAACCGCTGCCATTTTGAAGTCGGTAAAGCTTGTCTTCGTCAATGACGAGCAGAATGAATTAAAAGGAATTGAAGCAACGATTGAGCGTGCTTCAATATTCGTTTCAATAGGATATCACGATGTTTACTATTGTATTTGTGTTAGTATTTTAGCCATATTTAGCCTTATTTCTGTACTGACAGTATCTTTAGGAGTTTTTGTCGAGAGTTTGAAATGACATGTAGTGGATTCTATATTTAAAGTTTATTTGTGCACTGGCGAAGTGTATATGTTACTATTTTACTCATATTTCGCCTCATTTAGAAATGATCTCTTTATGCTATTTTGGAGTTTTTGGTGGAACCTTAGAATGTCATGTAGTGGATTCTATATTTAGAATTTTTCTGTGCACAAATGTAGTAGCTGAGAAATAATACCGCTGAGCATGGATTCTAACTTGCGACAAAAACTCCTTGGATAGTTCAAACAAGACGGCCATCATCTTGTTAGTAATTGAAATTTATCACAATAAACTTGTAATATCATAACCTACTCCACAATTACAATAATAATCTACTAGACGATTGGTTGTCAAAAATAAAATAAAAAAAGATGTTGTTCTGTTTTTGTAATTGTCTATTGTATTTGCTTGACGGACGATAAAATAGCACTATGCCTGATCGTAAGCATAGTATAACGTTACACTTAAAAGACCCCATGTCATAGGAAGGAGGGAACACACTGGCCGGGAGATTATCTAGTATGTTTCATACTGTGATTTTTTTTGCACCAATAGATGCCACTAACCGCATTCCTTTTTCTTCACGTAGTTTCACAATTAAATAGCTTTATATAGCCCGTTTGCCTTTAATCAAACGGATATATATTATTTACACTAATTTGCATATATCATTAAAAGACTCATTCATAAACAATAACTGATTATCTACAAGTATTTGTTTTGAAAATAATTAAGAAAACGTAGGTTTACCTAACGCCTACTCCATCCTGAGGAACTTGGGATTACTAATCATGTTACTAGAGACATATAGACATATATATATAAGGTAGGTAGTTGATCTTTAAAAACATTAAGCTAGTAACGCGCCTAGCTAGCCTGCAAAATCGTTCACTTAATTATAAGGTACGATTTAATATGGATGAAATATATTTTTAAACCATCTTTGAAATGTAACCTTCTACCATTGAAAACATTAGATAACATTCATTATTTCCAAGACTTATTTACTACAATTATATAGAAGTTTTATTTCTTCATAATTATAGTCATCCAAATCATCTTTATATATCTTTGAATACCCATTTCACTCTGCTCTGAGTAGAGCATTTTCGTTCAATTTTATAGAGGTTGATGTTCTAATTCATAAATGCAAAAGTGAGTTATGTTTGCAGAAGGTGAGTTAAATTTAAAAAATACTTGTCCTTTGCTATAATTACTTAATTCAATCTATAGTAAGATTAGTAACAACTCTTTATTGATAAATAAGTAATTTTTCATCTATACTAATATTATAAAGCTGCAAGGCTTGCTTGTTTAGTTAAACGCGCTAATCGCAGGAACTACTGATCTGATTTAAAAAGTTCTTTCGGTTTTAGATAGCTCATTTATCAAGGACGGTTATTATCACGCTAAGACAAATAGAAGTGGATTACCACTGAAGAGTGTTTCTAAATCAGAGTATTCTGTCTTTTGAGAGCCTTCGTTGGATGTAACGCTAACATCCGAAGTAACTATTCCACGCGGATGAAATCGTGGGAACAGCTCGTATGAAATAAAATCCAGGATACTTTTAAAAATTTATTGTATATTTTAAAGCCTTAATTTCTAACTTATTTTAAAATTATTTAGTGCAGTCTTGTTTGATATGGATGGTACGCAGAAGCAGACGAATCTGTGAGTTGGCTAGACGAATGATAATATTCACCTGGATGTGTTGATTGATGCTGGTGTCTCGACATTGGCTCTTTATATGATCCTGAAAGAAAATTCCAAAACTTGATAAGGTATGTTTACAATTTCATTAATTCCTTTTGGAGACAAAGATAAATGAATCAGTGTTAAACTGGAATTGCAAAACTATACATTATAGAATTATTAGCACGTTCTTTGACAAGACAGTTTTGCTTGACTTGTCTTTTTTATATTTGATTAAAAATATTATCATTAAGTATTATCATACTTTTTTTTCGAACTGACTACGCTATTGGCCTGACAGGTGTTCACAGCTTCACCGGACTACATAACATAGTATCATACAATATTATGTTACAACATTATACATAACATGACATAAGTAATTCTTTTGTTTTCAATAGTTAACAAATCGTGTACCACCGGTGGTCCACGTGATACAGAACGTGTTAAATTATTAAAAAAAAGACAAGTGCCACAGATTTTCATTACATTACATATATAAATTATACTCACACTTAGAGATCTATTATAGGGAAATTTATGTAAGACTATTTTTAAAGACCTGCATAAATAAATTAAATATGATGCATAAAATTCCATGTTTAATGGAAATAATTCTATGCCTTTGAATCTTAATCACATCAATATTTCTGAACCTATCGACATAGGCCTGGGATCATTTAATGCGGAATTATTTGTAGACGGTTCTAAGACTTTTTTGGATTCGATTGGCCCATTGCCATTTTTTAATACTCAACGAAAAAAGCGGGAATCAGCTAGTTTCCTATATTATCATTTAGTATTCTTCTTATTATAAAAGCAAAGTTTTCAGTTTGATCAGAGGGGTGCAAAAATTATGATTTCTAAGTAATGTGAATTCAAAAAAATCATTACCGTTATCATAAATTCCAGCTGCTTCATCTTTCGCATTTTGCTCCAAAGCTTTCAATATAGCCTCAGGTATAGGAGGTGGTGTAGGAAGGTGATCTCCTTGAGGCCTGAAGCCATTCTCGTCAGCTATGTACGTTAGAGTATATACAAGTCCATCGTCTCCCAAGTAAGAGAAAGCACCCTGTGTATTGATACCTTTACCCGTGTCTGCTATCAATTCTTGGACTTTAATACCTTAAATAGATTATCATTATTATATTAATTATCAATGTATCACCAAACTCTTCTCTTGACAATGTTGTTAGTATACATTGACTGGTTGCTAAGAACTAATGTAATACGACCACATGTAGATTTATCAGGGCATGTAATTAAAAAAAATGAAGTCAATTTATCTTTAAAATTTACGGTGTTTTGTGTATTTCTAATATTAAGTCCAGTTTTTGTATGTACTTTAGAGCTTTTAACGCTTGACTATAATGTCACCTAATGCCGAATGATTATATGGGTCATAATAGTACACTCAGATCTAGAGTGACTGGCTTTTAAGAGTATTTCCCCGAACACATCTATAGGTGCTTAGCTACAGATTTCCATCTAAATAGTGGTAGCTAAGCAGGCTGGTGGAAAAAAAGCCTTACCACCATAGAATAATTTTATCACGTTGTTTTCTTTCATCGGAAATTCCGATTCATTTGGCCATAATTGGTAAGCTTCACCAGACTACAAGGGGGGAGCGGTAAAGTTTGTGAATTTATAAGGTTGTAGAGATAACCTCAAGAACTACTCAACCGATTTTGAAAATCCTTTTACCAATAGAAAGCCACGTTATATTTAAAAAAAAAACAGTATAGACTATATATTAACCCAAAGATGAAAATACTTTTTGTGGTAGTCTTATTTGCAAAGTAATTCGGAGGAAAAACGATCGAACGAAAACGCTCCTTACGAACGCTGCCTTAACGATGAGAGATATATGATTGAGTTCTAGAGAAAAATTGTAGAGCTTGGTAATGCCTAAAAAATGCAGCGACAGTATATGTGTAACTTTTATATTTTTTTTTTTTTACTTTATTTTGGCAATCAATCTTTCAGATTATTACTGCCATTGTCGAGTAATCAATAATATTACAAGCGTCGTACGATCATTACAATATCAAGCCTCGTATCAATCAATATTCTAACAAGATGGTGGATCTCTTGTTAGAACCCTCCAGGGAGTTTTTGTGGCACCTCAGAATTTCATGCTCCGTGGTGTTATTTTCCATTCACTTCACTTATGCACAATAAACTAACCATATTACATAAAACACCACCAACTTTACACAATATAGAGTCAAGAAACACAAGATTATGAATAAAATATAAAATCCACTACATGACAACTGAAATCCCGCCAAAAACTCCACTTTTATATTTAAGTCATATAGATGTTTACCACCCAACGAATTGGGCACGGGTCAGCTAGTTTATGATAAAAAGATAAAACAGTTCAAGTTTCTTGCTCGTTTTTCTCGACGACTTGGTAGTTTTCTGAACCGGTGTTAGTTTTGGCGTTCATTAAATAAAGTATTTTTGATCTTCATTTATACATTTCCTAAGATATCTCAATATATCATAACAAGCCTTAAACTAACCATTTTCTGTCTCATATGAGTAACGGTAATTTTGTTTATTATTTTCTAAACTGTAGCTTAATATTTTGGCACTAGAAAGCGGTTTGTTCTGGTGCTGTGTGTTAGGACCAATTGACTCCTGTTGGTTGGAATATGCTGCTTTTTGTTGTTGTTCGACAGCCGATTGATACATTTCTGCTGAGTTTGCATAGTTTTCAAATTGTTGATTGGCGTATCTGTCGGGATCTTGATTAGTGTATAATTTGCTGGCCGATGCGATTGCTATTAAAGCGGTAATTGTCACGATCTGAAAAACAAACAATTTTATTAGATTTGTTTCCATTTAGTCGGTGGAGAGTATAAAGTAATTGTAACAAACCATTCCAATTGCATTTAATCTATAATAATCAAATGTCACAATGCTGATTTACGATGGACTCCGGAAATACTCATCTGATCTTCACTAAAGTTGGCAATTATGTATATTTTGGTCCAACTTGATGATGCCTCGGCAGCGACTTAAGCCTAGGTCCGTTCCCTCGGCGTGGAGCCCTTGAGTACGCTGCTCGCGCGATATGATGACACAAAACCTTACATCACTTCTACAACATTACACATAGCACCTATACGCACGTGCACGCCTACACGCTTACACGCTGTTTCTCTATTTCAGAGAAATAAAATAATATCCTATATAGTTTAGAGGAATTTATTCGACAAACAATACATATAGGAGTTGTTGAGGCACGCATGCCTGGTACACATGCATGTTTCAATAAGTCATATACGTATATAGCTTAGCTTAGGTTAGTTCAGATAGGTCGCGATTTTGCACAAAACAGGCGACAGCCCAAGCCGAGGTGTGCCGTGCACCATTGAGTTAGTCGCCCAAACATCCCAGATCGGTTGAGTGCTTTCAGCACTCGCCTCAATAGTTCGGTGAAGCTGTAAAGACCTCTCCAGGTCAACAGCGTTTTCAGTTCGAGAAAAAAAAAAACGATGATAATTTATATTGCAATTAATGCCCTCAATATTTTTTAATGATTGTCAATGTTGATTATTGTTATTAATTATGTTATTAGTGTTAAATAGATGGCGTTTTACATTAATTTGTCGACAGAATATTGTACGATCGGCTGTCGTAGATATCACAAATATGGTTCCACATTTTGATTTTCATAATTTTAATGCAATATGTAATAACTAACTCACAGCAAGCACGCCTGGGTCACCTAGTCCATCTATAAAAAGCGACTGTCGCGTAGGAAGCCGGCCGCGCGACTAAACCGTATGGTACAGTATCCCATTAATATGGGCAATTACAGTTCAGCTTATCTCAATAATGCTTAATTTTCGTTGAACGGCTAATCTATCTATTGTCCGGTGAAGCTGTTAAGACCTTGATAGGTCAACAGCGTAGTCAAATAGAGAAAAAAAAGGCTCATCTACCGTCGACCCCTAATACCCACTAATACTTTATTGGGTTTTCAGAATAATAAATGTTACAATTTAATATTGCTTCCTCAATGTATACTTCATTATATCGACCAGAAAATCGCCCAGGATAAAATTGTGATAATAATTTTACGTTCCTTTTTATAATTTAAGTGTGCATATACTGTCTTTATGGTCAGAACCAATACACTTTCTTTTTCGCTTAGCGTACTTCCTGAGCTATACTTAGTATGAAAATTACTCAGCTTCTAATATTATTGAATAATATAAGGTAACATATATGTAGTTAGAAAGTTATAACTTTCTTCAATACATAAGGTATACAACACTAACATAATTTTACAAATCCGATTTCTTAATTTCTTAATTTCTAACGCGGTCAAAGAATCTCTTGAGCTTTTTAATATTAATTCAATTACTAATCCAGTTTTAGCCAACAAAAATGGATATTATTAATAATGTAATATTTTAATGCTACTGATTAAATTAAAAAACAATATTTTTCATAATAACTTGACTGAAATATAAAAATAATATAAGTTATAATGAAATAGCAGTACTGTTAAACAAATAACTTCAACACTCTTCAGGGGTTAAAGTTACTTGAAATAATAAGTTACTTGAAGTTACATTTCGCTGCAGGGTTAGCAAATATTACACACAAATTATGTAGCGTATTCTAATAAAATAACGTTCGGAATCTCATTAGCATTTAAATAATCTTATTACCATTTGAAGAAGACACACGTGAGAAAAGAGAAATTGTATGACTCGTATCTAAATATTTATTCATAATTCCGTTAATCAAGAAATTATTCACGCATGGAGCGTTTAATTTATGACAGTTTAGTTCGTACATGAATAAAAATATGAAACAGATGGATTTATCTAAACAAAATCACAATGGCAAGTGGTTCAACTGATGGAATGTGTATTCGATATCCGTAATGTCCGTTTAGTTTCAGTATCCATCTACATTAACTAATTTATGGTAGAAAAACTATTAGTTGTCGATGAAGAAAAATATCGTGAGGAAATCTGAATTAAAATATATTCTTGTATTACCGTCTTTCTTAAAAAATCCTCTATTTAAAATCACCAATACGATGTGGTCGGGCGTGCTAAACACACCAGTACATTCCCTCGGAAGGCGGTCTTTTAGCAACAGTAAGATCCGTACAAATTGGTATTCATCAGGTTTTTACATAAATTCAGCTAAGCGCGAATGCTTAATTTTAAATAATGCATCTATTTAACTTAGACCTTGTGATAAATATAAATACACTATCAATAACTAAAATATCAAGAGTCCAACTTAAATAAAATGAAGGTTCCGCAGTTGAATGCTAATTGCATATTCTGTTTCTAACATATTGACATAAAACACATAAGTATAATCAAAATATATTAATAATATATTTAAAAAATAAAGTTTTATTTTCTGAATTATTTGCTTTTAAATAATATACGCACCAGTTTCATGATGACACCAGATAAAAAAAAAACACTTTAAGACAACTGAAAGATAAATGATTATAAAATATCTCTAGTATTTCTCCTTATATACCCAAAAAATACTTACCGAATAATCATCACTTTACGGTTTAACCACATTGACTAAGAACTTCAGACATTTGAAAGTATTTGATTAATCTATTTATATCTGTTAAATCAGTCCTAAATACTTATAAATATACTAAATACTTATAAATATACCATAATCAAATATATGCGTTTTTGTCACGTAAACTTCCATGTGACTGTTTTTTCTAACATACAAATTTATAAGTGAATATGACTTAGCAATATGATGAAATTAAAACCAGATTCGAATCAGTTTTCAAAAAAGTATAACTAACAACATAAGGCTATTCATTTTATTTAAAAACTCTTTAATACATACACGTATATATTTTGTATATGGTATAGGTGTATTATATACGTAGTAGAGCCACGCTGAAGCTATTACTGGTTTCAGCATAAATGGGTCGGCTCGGCCGAGGTAGTAAATGAAGTAACAGTGCTTGCATTGTTGCATTTCGTACGGTCCCCTGGTATTGCATGTGAGTATAGACGGTGATGATCACTTAACATCAGGTGGCTTGCCTGTTCATTTGCCACCTGTGATATAAAAAAGGATTTACTAACCAATTATTGCTTAATTTAAAGTGTTTTGTAACATTAAGTTATGCCAAGCTTTATGTAAGGAGACGCTTTGTTTAAACGCCACCACTACAGTATTTTTAAAGGAATTGTTTTCTCAACCTCTTAGGCTTTTTGATGTGGTTATTATCCACGGTATCTCTTTAATAAGATTACTTCCTCCCTAAACCCTAAGGCACCTCAAAATACATGTACCCCATCACGCTTGTATGTCAGACATAAACCGCCTTACACAAAGGCGTTTTAAGTGTGTTATTTACCTATATATAACCCCGCGTTTCTTGAGGCTCTAAGAATTTATTACAATATTTTTCAGAGAAACGACTTAAAATTAGTAAGGGGGTCATATATATTAAATAGTAATTATAATTTTTTTAAAAAATAGAATACAGTTCAAAATAAATTTTGCTTTCAGTTTTAAATCACATAAAAAAAAACTTTATTCTAAAACTCAAACTTCCAGCAGATTTCAAGAGAATTCGTGGCCATAATATATAATGAAAATATTTTGCTTTTTAATAAAAACAATATATTTTGTCCAAATTAAGGCAAAGCAATAATTACTTCTAGAATAAGTTTTTTTTTAAACAATTCAATTCAGTAAAAACGTTTACATTGAAATGTGCTTAAGTTCACATTTTAATTGTGTTTTTCGTACGTAAGTGCGAGAGAATTATTAGGTAATGTTAGCTAACGAGATGCGTATGACGGTTGAATATGTGGAGCGGATCGGATTTCAAATAGAAATACATATGACTTAGAAATGGCATTTTTATAACAACTCAATAATAGTTAAATGTATGTTAAATTATATATAGAAATACCCAACTGCTCTACTTACATGTATATAGGTACAATAAATGGAGAGAGTTCATAGGATTCATGTGGCTAGCCAGCGAAGAACCAGACATATTCAATAGTAAAAAGGCATTCTTAAACTTCATATGTCTATCTATACTATAATTTATATAACTATAGTATGCTGTGGTATGAATTATAGTTACACTAAAGTATCAAATTACAGGCAATTTATGTAATGTGTGTGAAAATAATTCTATGGAACATGTATTTTTGGGGTACACAATAACTCTTTGTCTATATGAAAAGTTATCTTCACTATAAGGTTATACAATATACTTGATCTTATTGATATATATGATATCTCAAACACAAATTCAAAGCTAGTAACTAATAATTTATATTATGACATCGGACTTTGTTAAAAATGACGGTAGTCAAATGGGTTATAGCAATGTAGGTACATGAATGAAATAAAATTACTAACCGTTCTCTTTTATGACTGATTAATTATTTCTATACTATACTTAACGAACGTGAATCCACGGGGACAGCTAATATTAGTATAGCATAATACTTATGGTATACATTTACTGAAATATCAACGTATTTAACTTATGTACTACTAGCTTTTGCTCGCAGTTTTCTCTCATTAATATAGATTTTATAAATGTCAAATATACCATATGCTTTTTTTTTACCGTTGACAACATGTGGTTAAAATCTTAATTTGCGTTTATAATGTTACTTAGGATCTGATGGTACGTTTGTTTGAATGTTTATCCGCGATTACACGCTTGTATGTCTAACGATTTGATACATCTCTATGGTATGACATGGAATTATATGTATCTCGCAACTTTTTACGGTAAAAGAACTGAGTTACGAGACTTGGTCTTTTTTACAAGTTTTGTTTGTGATGGCATATTATTTATTCGCAAAACAAGGACAAATAAAATAATGGACATTTTTTTTTTAATATTTTGTAGGAATCACATAAAAACAGAATTCAAACCAATATTATCATACTGTATTATACTATATATATACATATTGATAAATTTCAGTAACTAAGATCATTTTTACAATACATACCGAAACGTAGCTCGGCAACATAAAATTTGATGATTGTAGAACAGGCAAGCTTAAACAATTCCCTACTGCTATGCTTGTTACATCACTATGTTTTTCTTTACCAAATGCTCTGGTTTATTTCCAAGAGTTCAAACCTAGATCGGTCAACACTTTGTCACAATACGCTATCTTTATATAAAATTATTTGACTTCATAAATCAAAGGAGTGTTTTCTTTAATATTTCGTATGCTTTTCTTCCATACCCCGTTTGGGCTTGCCAACTCTGTATAACGCAATAGAGTAATGTTTTATGTATTCCTAATTATCTTAGATAACTCTAATAACATTGAGTTTGATGTTTCCGTACCTACAATTATAACTCTAATATAAATCACGGTATCGGTGATTACGACAAAACTAGTGATTGATGTGGAAACAGTAATACAGCCGTTATTAGTACTAATGAGTTACTCCACCCAGAAAAAATGATTAGCGAACACTGAATACTTAAACAGTTATTAACATTTGTAAAGATTGTTGACGATTTTCATCATATCATAAAAAATTTAGGCGTCGAAAATGTTGCACATATTTGCTTTGATTTCTCTGGTATCCCTCAATATAAATTATTGTAAATTTGAAGAATTAACAAATTCGACTGAACTCTATACATCGTTAAAGCACATTGAAGATACTAATGAATATATTGGAGAACTTCAAGATCTAAGTAATCATGATTCAAACAATTTAATATCGTGTATTGTCAAAATTGTTTATAAATATTTCCGTGAAGAGAAATCAGTAACATTTGTGAATATGGATTTTAACGATGAAGATATTTTAAAGGCACTAAACAGCTTAAATATGATAAGTATCATAAATCGTAACTCGAAAGTAAAATTGAAATTTATTAACCATAAATATATTTTGATGGTGAATAATCTACACACATTTACAGACTCTTTTCCAAATCTTACTAAAGAAGCTGGATGGAATCCTTTAGCATATTTTCTTATTGTATTTCAGTCGTTAGAAATACATGAATTTCAAGTTGTGTTAAACATGCTGCTAAAGTATCATGTGATCAATATGCTAATTGTAAACGGTACAATCAATCCTCATTTATATACGTACAATCCATTTGAAAACTACGCATGTGGAAAATACTATACAAGAATAATAAATCTTGGAAATTGCTCAAATAACACGAACGATTTATATCCTGAAAAATTGGTTACCGGTTTACGTAATTGTGTTTTTAATATATCAGTACCACACTGGCCACCTTTTAGTATAAATCCAGCAAAGAGAGAAGAAGGAATGACTTCTCTAGGTGTCGAGCAATATGTGATGGAGATAATCGCCGATATAGAGCATTTTAAAATTAATTTTATTTACAACTTTGACGCAGAAAAATTTTCTATTGTTACCTCAGATATGTCTGTGAGTGGTCCTATGGAAATGCTACAAAATAACAAGACAGATATTATGTTAGGCGGTCTTCTTCTCTACCGTGCAAGAGCTAGAGCTTTTGGCTATCTCTACGGGCATCTGGATCATACTGATGATATTAAGGTATTTGTAAAAAAAGCGCCATTATTAAAAGCATGGGAGTTATTCTATATGGAATTCGAGCCTATAGTATGGTTATGTCTTTTTCTAACTCTCGTAGTTTTTTCAATGTTACTGATAATCCTCTTACAAGCCCAAGACAGGATCAAGGTGGTCCTAAAATTACTTGATAGTTTACTTTTGCACGGATATAGGATACGTTCCCGACTAATAGTTAAATGTATTTTTGTATTCTGGCTTTGGTTCACCTTTCTTATTAATTGTTTTTATCAGTCGAATCTCATGAGTCTTACTACAACTCCCACTTCTGCTAAACAAATTTCTAGTCCAAATGATTTGATTAAATATAACGTAAGGCCTTGTGTTAGTCCAATTATGTTTAAATTTATAGACAAAAACCGTAACAAATCTGGTAGTGTTTACAGCGCAAGATCCATGCCAGGATGTAAAACACTGTTGGAAAGCCTACGTAGTGTTAGTAATTCTAAATATTTTTATACTATCACTTTAAATTCTTTTTTTTTATATAATAAACATTTATTTTATGATCAATGGGGTCAGCCTCTTGTTTATAGCTTTCCGAAGCCAATATCGAATGCAGTTTACGCTATTTACTTGTATAAAGGTTTCCCGATGCAACATAAGATCAACAAACTTACATTAATGCTTAAAGAGAACGGTCTAATTCAGAAACATTTAGATGAACTGTATTATCTAAAGAATTTGCAGTATCACTATCGGTACAAAGGATTTGAAGTACGTTTTGTTATACCCTGGTATTTCTATGGCTTTGGGTGTTTTTTCTCCATAGTTGCATTTGTCATCGAATGTTCTTCTAAAATGTAAATATCATCAAATTTGCAATAAACATTGTCAATGAAGTTAACTCCGGTTTCTGTATTATTGAAATAAGCAATAATGGTTCAGTGATAGCGTGTTCAATCGACGTAGGTTCGAATCACTATAACAAGGCTAATATTTATGTGAACGGAAATATCCTGACGAAATAAAAGCATAGTCTTAATGAGTTTGTTTAGTACTCATCTATGAACTTCTAAACTTAAAATTTGTTTCCAAGATCACGTAGATGTGTTCCGGCAGCTACACTTTAGGACCAATTCTGTCTAAGCTTTATGTGTTAGGGTTTTGAGCTTTATCGGAGATTTAGAACTGGCACTAAAATCAATAAAAGTTATCTCTTATGTGAATATTAAAAATGATCTTGACTCTCCGTTATGTACGCATGACTTAAAACTGACAGATTACGAGCAAGTTTTCTTAGTTTTATTTCCTAGACACTTTCTCTAATCCAAAAAAATATCACGATAGCTAGATAGACATCTTATACATATTTATTGAAGTAGGATTTTTATAGTATCAGTTACAAATACGTTAGCCTTATATTAAGATTGATATCGGTTACTCCACATAAATTACAGCAAAACAGTTATAATATTAGCTTTTTTTTTTCGAACGACTATGCTATTGAATTGCCATGTTTTTTCAGTTTCAGTAGACTACGAAGGCGAGATTTTAAGGCACTTCACCGCTTGGAAACAAGCGTAACGGTGCCAGAGTTGCCAAACCTCGGTTTAGGCTGTTGCCTTGGATGGAATACCGCGAATCTGTCTAAATAAAGCTAGTTATTCATACATACATACATACATGTATACTGCTATATGTGCCTCGCAAATTTAAACGTCTATTTCGTATTTATCAACTAACCCATTTCAGATAAAATTAATTAGCTATATATAAGACTAGCTGTTACCCGCAGCTTCGCACGCGTTTTTTTAAATATATTAAATAAATTTAAAATTGTGATTACACACCTAGTGTAAATTGCAATAATACTATTGCAAAAATATTTGTATCACACGCACATCATCTACTGTAACAGGTAACGTGTACATTATGTATGTGAATACTAATAGTGTATCGAATGGGATGGGATTATGATCAGCCATATAACTGGAATTTTAAACTATATATCACCCTCAGTGCTCACACTATATAAGAAAATAATGAAAATATGAAGCTACACATTATCGAACAATATTAAATAAAACAGCTAATTAGTTACTTATTTGCTCGTAGAATTCCCGTTCAAATATTACTTGTAGTCCGGTGAAGTTGTTAAGCGTAGTCATTTCTAAGAAGAAAAAAAAAAAACATTCAAATAGGTCCAGTCGTTTCGGAGATTACCCGGAACAAATAAAAAAAAAACAAACATATCGACAGAGTTAAAAAAAAATTCATGTTTGTAGCATCACAGATTTTATTCACCAAAAATAATTTATTTTAATATAAATTACACTCACTTTACTTTTATAATACGTAATATATCACAAATAAAAAAATGGTAACAAAACTAATGTAGAATAGAGTTTTTTAAGAGTGTTTGGCGGGATTTCAGTCTGTCATGTAGTGGATTTTATATTTTTTTCATAATATTGTGTTACATGATTCTATGTCGTGTAGAAATTGGTTGCGTATTATATAATATCGTCCGTTTATTTTGCATAAGTGAAATGAATGAAAAATAAAACCATGAAGCATTAATTCTATGGGCTTGAAGATTAAGAAGATAAAAAATTACGTTATATTATGTAGAGGATTCGACGCTTATACCTTTACATTAACTTGGACATAGAAGAAAACTAACTATATTGACAACTTCAGAATTAGCTGTATGGATTAATTCCTTCGACTGTATTATTGGACGAATATTATTACTACTAAACTTTCTGAATAACAACACAAAATAAAGTTAAGAAATGTTTGCGATATAAACGTAACACGTATAATTAAAAATCGAAAACAAAACTAACGTAGAATAAACTTTTTGAATAGGGATACAAAATAAACCATGAAAATATTTTTAATATAATGTTATCGCGTTACCATGGCAACCCGTACAATACTGACATTAACACGCAGCGGAAGCTTCCAAAGTAGCCCGATTTTGAGACATTCTTCATTAGTGCTCAGCTCCTTTTGGTTTTAACGTGACGATATGTAGCCTATAGCCATCCTCGATAAATGAGCTATCTAACACTAAAATAAACTTTTAAATCGGATCTGTAGTTCTTGAGATCATAGCGTTCAACCAAACAAACAAACAAACTCTTCAGCTTTATATATTAGTATAGATTGTCGATGGAGTCTGGCGGGATCTCAGTCTGTCATGTAGTGGATTTTATATTTTATTCATAATCTTGTGTTATTAGACTCTATATTTTGTAAATTTAGTGGTGTTTTGCGTAATATAGTTAGTTTATTGTGCATAAGTGAGGTGAATGGAAAATAATACCATAAGCATGAAATTCTGAGATGCCACAAAAACTCCCTGGAAGGTTCTAACAAGGGATCCATCATCTTGCTAGAATATTGACTGACACGACGCTTATTATTGAAGTGATTGTATGATGCTTGTAATATTATTGACAACTTGACAATGGCAGTAATAATCTGAATGATTGATTGTCAAATATAAAGATTAAAAAAAGATTGTCGTTTGTCCTGTATAAAAATTGTTAGCTGTTATTACATTTTTAATAAATAAAGTTTTATTTCTATCTTGAAAATATGTTTTAAATAGAGATAGTATGCTGAAATAGCCACAGATTATACATAATTGCAATTATCGGATAGCATTAAAAATAACAAAACCTTCTCTTGATATAAAAACATGTTTGCAGGTTTTTTTCTAAAACAGAAAAATATATATTATTATTTCTCTATAATTATCGTTACCTACTCTGTGAAGTTGAAATATTTGTAATTTACTACTGTTTCGATGTATAGAACCAAATTATGATATATATGACACAGTTGGTAATATTTATGTGTGGTTTTCGCTCAATGCAACGTGTCGGTTAGCATAATTCGTATTTGTTGTTATCTTGTTATTTCGACCTGTTTTGTTTTGCGGAGAATTATAAATCTAGTAATCACATATTAATGCACTATAATTATTTATGCATTTATTTATAAATTTAAATAAAATATGAACATGATTTTTGTTTTATTTATTTCTCCATATATATCTGAAGATTATAATTCAAATGTGTATATACAAAAATTATAGAAGTTTGCTGCTGTACGTGATCGCTTCAAAAGATTCGGTAGTCTGGTGAAGCTGTTAAGACTATCCAAGATCAATAGCGTAGTCAGTTCAAGAAATAAAAAGTTCAAAAGTTTTTAGACATTAGAAGACTGTTGATAATTTAACAAACTTTTTAGATTTTTTAAGATTTCTTGTTATTTAATCATGTCAAATGAGAAATATTCCTTCTTTCCTCCATTTTCTTGCACTGATATTGGCTTATATTTAAAACATCTATTCTTATTTCTAGGAAAAATAATTATACGAGAAAACAAGTTAATAAAAACTTTTGCCTAAATATTTTTAAAGAATTAAAATTTTATACAGTAACCATTGAGTAGGACAAAAAGAGTGAAGCGTTACTTACTTGTTAATTAATGCAAGCTTTCTTTGCTGTTAAGCGAGTTTCACTTTACATTGTTTCATACTAATTTATATATTTATTTAAGCGTTGTTTCGATAAATTTAGTACAGGGTATACCTTGACGGCGAATATGGTGTTATATAAAGAGAACAGTGCGTGTAGCAGTATTTACACTTGAAGAAGATGAAACTTCTTTGACTTATCTATATATTAACACGTGCAGCAAAAAAATGTACCCCTTTTTAACCTACTTGTCGTCAACGGGTGAACTTGAAATTTGGCATAGTTAAAGTTTATATAGCAGAGAAGTGCAGAAAACTGTTTATCTTATATAAAATGCATTAGAAGTACATTAAATTAATTAAAATATGCACTACTCACACTACTGCTCGAATTTTACATAACATATTCACACATGTAAATAAAAAAGACGTTTTGACAGCCGTCAATAAATACGAATTTCAAAAAAGGTTGTGAAAGAAAGAGGTTGCTATGCTCGACTGTATGTATTTTTTAACTCTTACGTTCTAATTACCATTTTTCATCCTACATTCAACAATGATATTATAAAATATAACTATTATTGTAATGTTTATTATTTTTCAAATAATGAATTAATAAAAAAATGAGCCAAATAATACTTTGTACAATCAAAATAAGAAATTTGTTCATAAAAATAATCCATAACCTAGACCTCCGCGGTTACAACGTTGCAATTCAACCTCATGTATCAACAAAAAAGAATTTATTTTCAAAAGCTAATGGTAGTATTAAAAACGTCTTTGTCTTGGATTCACCATTTGATTGTATTGTGAATCAATTACTTTTTCAAACGATGATACTGGGCATATCACTATTTCTCATAATGAACAGACTACATTTAATTGTAAAAGTGTAAAATTAACTGAAAATTGTGTCATGGGTTGCGATAAATTTCTTTATTTTCGTAAAGTTATATTTGGTTTAAATTTGAGCTATACCACGTGGTATTTGTTCCAAATTTATAATTAATTTCAAAACCAGTAATAGGTTTAGCGTGGCTCTACCACCTACAAAAAATAGTCAATTTTTTTGGCGAACCCTAATATGTATAGGTATATGACAATCCCTATATACTATACAAAAACCCGTAGTATATATACCTAATTACACATTTATCCATTTTGGTATACTGCTAGACCCAAGTACACCGACACCATAATACGTAATGAAAATTGTTACCTGCCGTGCCATAAGAAATTTTACTTCAAAATCCCTTAATATTTGATAATTAAATGTTTTGCTTACCTCTTTTGCATTTGACACTATTACCAGATAATAAGAGGCGGTGTAGCCGTTATGGGAACGATTGTGACGTCTGGAAATGACGGTCATCTCTGTGCATCCACTAAACATGAGCAGATTAACCAGATCGAGTTTCTTGCCAGTTCTTCTCGATGACACGGTTGTTTTTCAAACTGGTGGTAGCACTATCTTCCAGGGCCTAAATTTAATAAAGGATGTTCATAATATAATAAAAGATATAGGTACGTCCAAAGACCTTTTTTGTTGACAATTGAATTTTATGTATTTAAATTTTGTAAAGTTATATTACTTAAGTGTATTTTATCAGTTACGATATAATCGGAAAATTATATTTTATAATTTTTGATCTTTTGTTACAACCTGCATAACCTTCTGAGTTGAAATAATTACATTTTTCATTACAACGCGACGCGAGAAACTGATGGCACAGTGTAAATAAAAAAATAACAATGATTAAACAAATAGCAGTCACAATGCCAGTAACCGTCGTTGTCACGAAAGAGAATAACTATTTAATAGAATAGAATAACGGATTTATCATCCTAATACTTGGAATCAAGGGTTTTCATCAAAGCTAATTGCAAAATAGGACAGTTATGTAGGTATGTAGGTAGGTTATGTAGGTTGTGTCGGAAATTATAAGACTCTTCACATGTTGCTATAGCAATTTGCTTTTGATATCAACTATTAGAACATGCCTTAACTGTGATCATATCGTCACCATACCCTACAACATCCATCTCATCATATCCCATACTACTACCATCCTCTCATCTTCCTAACTCCCACTCTTGTCTCGTTCATAACATCATCTCTTTCATATCATCGTTCACTTTATATTAGTATCAAAACGCACGACAAATAAATTTTATTTAACGTGCAAAGGTCATCATTTCATAAATCCCGTAGTTATTCTGCTGGTGTTTTCTTTTCACTTACATTGGAACTTATTCTCAAGTTTAAATGATACACAAAATTAAAACGTCAATTATAACTTTATTTGCATCACTGTGTACATTTCAAAATATTTCTAAGGCGTGTAATGGCACTATAGTTAGTTTATTGCGTGAAGATTCTAATAGTTGTGGAATCGGCGGAAACCCGGTGCGATATACTGCCTGTTCGGTTGGTATTGGTACTGTGCTCTGGCGGCGACTACCGCTGGGGTATATTTGGCGTCGTGGTAGCTTCCTGTAATTTGAAAATGAATATTGGCGTTAGAAGCTTAAGGTCACCACAGGAAGAAGTTCTTGATATGTGTCATGGATTTACCGTTTTATAAAGAGTAAAGCTCGGGACAATTTTTGAGGTTTGCGATCCAAATATGGGCTTTACAAATAAACTACAGTAATGGATCCTAATTTACACCTCCATCATCCGTACTCCCTACCTTGTTATAATTGATTTGTAGCTTTCGTTCATAAAGGAGCTTGTATTAGAGAAAGAAAAAGTCTTTATTGTTGGAATACATCACACCCGCATGATAATAGAGAAGACATATATATATATATATATGTAGAAAAGTCCAATAAGAATATTCCCATTCAGTTACATACTGCAGTACAACTGAGTGGTGTTACAACGTTGATTTCCAATGAGGGATTATAAGAATTTACGGACGTGTAATCGGTGGCTTAACAAAAATATCTCAGAACTCATATAACACAAACAATAAAAATATTAAATCAAATATATATTAATACAATAGCGCAATATAGGTGAACGAGAATACTTCAAAGACAGAGTGATGTAAAAATTGAATAGAGTTAGAAATGTGCCTGTCGAAATGCCTCTCATCATTCCGACTGCACATTAGCACTTGGGTGATACGTTTAATAGTTTACACAGGGTGTGTTGCACCTTTGCATTCAATTCCACAGCAAAGCGCAAATGGTGTGAAATGCGTAGTCCGGTGAAGCTGTTAAGACCTTGATGGGTCAATAGCGTAGTCATTTCGAGAAAAAAGAAAGTGTGAAATGCTTTGCGCGTATTCAGATATGACGAAAACAACACGAAGTTTATTTATCTGAGCATCTTCATATTCGCTTGTATCTAACAGCGGCTGTTAGTATGAATAAGCAGTTAACAATATACCCCGATGTTACAAGAAACTAAAGCTTGTGAACATGGGTAAACGATAATATTTAAAATTATAGTAATGATACTAAATAATCATGAAAACAAGCAATCATGATAGCTCGGTATTAGTATAATAGTTATCAGAATCGGGCAAGTTCTTCCGGTGATTTTCTTCACTTTTTTTTCACGAAGCCTTTGAAGTCTTTGTATATAAAAATGGGCATATATCTTTAAATAATCGACTCCAACACCGTTTGACCGACCACGATTAAATTTGGCACACTTAAATATTTTTATAGGCGGAAGGTTTTTACGCTGCTTGTTTTCGCTACAGATTGGCGCTAGGTTGGCCTTTGTTGTGTTTAAGTTTCTAATATTAACATATATAAAGATTATACAAAACTTCAATTTCCTAATATGTACCAAATGATATTCAGGTTAATTTGAGTTAATTTAAAGTTAAGTAATCTAATATATTCGGTTACCGTATAATATATGTAAATAATTACAGAAAAGTTAATTGCTCTCTTTACTAGGTAATGTAATATTCAAAGCAACGGAATTAGTTAAATCATAATTGTCACATTTGAATACTGCGTAAGTAACTGTTTAGTTTTTTATGATACAAGCTGAAACCTGCGACTTTGGACGCGTTTTTTAGTATCATAATAATATAAATTGTTTGCAGAGTAAAAAAATAATTGTAAAATATATTCACATTTATATTTTCTTTGTTAACATTGTTATATACTTATTACCCCTCACATACGCATGCGCATCACATCGCTTGCCCCACTTCACACATCATTTAACGGGTCGTGTTTATAAAAACTTATAATTATTAAAATTTTACTAATATCATATTAAATGCAGACGTCGGGATTTTTTTAGTAACAAAACAACAGAAACCAGAATATCTTCCAAGTTCCACATTGCTCAAATAATATTTCGTACTATAACAAAGAGGTAAATTTTGTGAATTTGTGAGTCATAACATTATAGGGGGTAGTCCCTATTACTGGTCTGATTTGAAAAATTATTTCAGTGTTATATAGCTCATTTATCGAGGAAGGTTATAGGCTATATATCAGCACGCTATGATCAATAGGAGCGGAGCACCGATGAAGAATGTTTCAAAATCGTTTTTTTTTTCTCTTTTGAGAGCTTCCACTGCGTGTTAGCGTTAGCCCAAAGAACTATTCTACACGGGCGAAGTCGCGGGTAGAGGCTAGTAGTTTATGAATATGTAAGCAAGACTTACGGTAGTCTTCATAATATATAGATGACATAAAATGATTGTTGTTTGTAACATTTATAATAACAAAACGTAATTGTTTTGTTTGTTCACAATTTATTTTTGTTTATTTGATTTTTTTTTTATAATTTTGTGTAATGTTATGCCCAAGATTAATAGGGAAGCAACGTTAATTTGTGTTCTGTTGTTGAGTCAGAATAAAAAAATAAAGACGAAACGTCCAAGAAGTAAAATTGGAAATCGGCTGAGTGTCTTAAGCGCTCGCCTTAGTAATATACATTAGATATGTAAATACTGAGACTGTACTGAATGGGATTTACCATCAGCAATATATTTGGAACTTTAATCCGGTATATAACACCCTCAGCCTTCACTTACACAATACTATAAGAAAATAAAGAGAATATTAAAAAATAGAAGAGCCTCTTCTCTCTTCAAAGTTACTTTTAATTATAATATCTAATACCTTTAAACGAGCAATTCTTGTATATTTTTATATTTGTATATATTCAGGATCTCGGAAACGGCGACATCTATTTTCGTGAAACTTAGTATGTAGGTAGTTTCGGGGACGATAAATCGATATAGCTTATCGATTATTCATAGAAAACTTTTTTAACTGAGTTTTCAGGCAATGAAAAAATAAAGGTAAATTTCGCGGGTGCTGTCAAAACAAAAATAGCTCAGATGGAAATCGGTTGCTTCGAAAATCCGTGTAACCCCAGTTCAAATCCGAGTGATAGCAGTAGAGATATATGTATATGTATTTTTTTTTTTTTGTATAAAAACGTTAATTTTATAAGGTAAACCTAACAGTATATTTTAACTTAAAAACGTTTTTCAAAGAACCGAGCTAGGCTCGGTCACCCAGGTACTTGAATTATAAACAGTAAGTTAGTAATTACTTTTTTAATTAAGAATATAGAACGAGTTGAAAAGTCTTGAAATTTTACATTAATATAAATCAAGCTATGAAGTAAATTGCGGTATAAAGTTATATAACTTGTAGATATGTAATTTATAAAACAATTAGAGGTAATGGATTTTAATTTATATAAATGGATAAAGTATTGCTTCCCACAAATACTTATTAACTTCGGTTTGGTTTTTTAATGATGGCAATATATCTTAAAGTTTGACGAACAATCTTCAAAAGGTGGCTCGTATCATATTTTACAGCCATACGAAATATTACTTTACTTTCATAAAGTCTGAATTATAAAGATTTTATAAATAACGAAGACAAAGTATCGTGGTTAATACTACTATTTATTAATTCGTTTGATTATTAAAATTGATTTTATACTAGCTTTTACATACAACATTACTCGCGTTAATATAGATTTTGAAAATAAAATACAACTCATTTTACTCACTGATAATATGTACGTTTCTATAAGTGAAATAATCTTTAGAGTCAGTTAAGCGCTTTTGAGTTTATCCATTACAAGCAAAAAATCAAATCTCCTTTTTTTGTACTAATAATATATATAGATAAGAATTAATTAAACAACCTGTATATTATAACGAAGTCCTAAATTTCTAAATTTATTATATATAAGTGCAAATAACCCGATGTTATACAGAACGAAGCCTACAGTGATACACTAAAATTTTGTATAATCAATTAAGCCTAAAAAATCTCATTACGGTGAAGCTGTTAAGACCTTGCTAGGTAAATAGCGTAATCAGTTCGAGAAAAAAAAACCATTAATGTAAATGTAGGGGCTAAGCACTTTTTATATGTTTTGATTTATTTACATTTATCAGTAAACCATTTAAAGCAATGTAATAAGAAATTTTCGCTAACTATAGTTGCAGTGTTGTTTGCAAAAAGTAGAATATCAGCATAGTTATCAACCATTCGCGGCGAATCATTTATATGTACCAGAAAAAAATTACCCCAAAATCGAACCCTGAGGGACATCGATTCGATTCAACAATCCTTTTGAAGTTGACTAATTTACAATAACATTGCTTTTTCCAACTGGCCTTTACAGTTTCATTTCTTAGGGTTTAATTAAATAAATGATTAGAAGGTGAAAATAAATTCTTCAAACAATTACGTACCATCATCGAAAATTCCAGCAGCCTCATCTCTGGCGTTCTCCGCGAGTGCCCTGGCAATAGCCTCAGGGACGGGAGGTGGGGTGGGGATATGAGCTCCTTCAGCCTGGAAGCCGTTGCTGTCAGCTGTGTACCTTACAGAGTACAGCTGGCCATCGTCGCCGGTGTAAGAGTAGCTGCCTTGAGATTGGATACCGTTTGACTCTACTCCCGAAGCTTCTGCCTGGATGCCTGAAAGTATAAATCGTATAGTTGTTCAAAGATTTCTATTGACTTTCATAATTTTAACCTATAACTATAATAACCTCCATCTGTAATCTAATTCTAGAGATCGCATAACTTGTTAGATTCAATTAATAAAACCTTCTAAATCTTTCAAAATTCCTAAGAATGATACCTGTAATTAATAAGTTAATCATTGTTCATATGGCATTATAATTAGATTATTCTTTGTATTATGTTAGGTATATGCTATATACATATACAGTCCTTATCAATCTCTTTGGCCGCTCTGAATATAGCAGCAAATTTGGACGCGCGCATAAAACAATCGAGTATTTAATACAAAATTATCCTTATACCCTCCTTCAATATACAAATGAGTATTTGTTTATTTTTTAATTGTGTCGATATGTTTCATATATATGCGTATTTATACCAACATTTGTGTACTGTGCGATTACATTTAGAGCGGTCAAAAAGATTGGCGAAAACTGTAATTAAATTGAATCAAAATGTGTTATTCGTTCGAGCTTAGTTCTGGAAAAATTGAACTTCTTCGAAGAACTTTCGAGAATATTATCGAGAGATAACTGTAATAGGACCTTTTTTACTAATAATAAATATAAAAATATATCACGTGGTTCTAAAAAGTCATGTTTATGAAATGAGAGAACCTTGATTTTCTAAAATCTGGTAGAAATAATAATCTTATGTAGCGGTGTTGGTTACGTTATAGTAACCTCAAATGATGACTTAAAAAATCGACGTAGATTCGAATTATATAGAGGCGGGTATTCGGTAACAAAAAATATCGTGATGAAATCATAGCGTCGTAATTATTAATTGCAAATCTCTCATCAAAAATCTATGGGTGTGTTCCAAAAGCAATACTTAAAGCTATCCTCTAGGCACAACAATGTCTCACTTTTTTTTTTCGATATGAGTACGCTATTGACCCAGCAAGGTCTTAACAGCTTCACCGGACCATCAAGGCGAGCGCTTAAGGCACTCAGCCGATTTCATTTTGGCAACCAGCTCAAGGGTGCACGGCACACCTCGGCTTAGCTGTTGCCTGTTGCATGCAAAATCGCGACCTATCTTAGCTAACCTAGCTAACTATTCATATATGTATGAGTTGGTGAAACGTATATGTGTACCAAGCATACACGCCCCAACAACTCCTCCATATATTTACTATCGGAAAGTTGAGAGTTTTTCAGTTCGATATGGGAAAAAAGTAAATCCTTCCACTTTCATGTGTAAGCGTGTAGGCGTGCACGTGTGTGGGGGTGATCGTGTAGTGTTGTAGCAGTGATGTATATTTGTGTGTCACCGTATCGCGCAAGCAACGTACTCAAGGGCTCCCTATCGAGGGATCGAACCTAGGTTTGAGCCGCTGCAGTGGGAGGCCTAATCGGGGTCACACAATGTCTTACCATTTTCAGTATCGTAAGCATAACGGAATCCTTGCTCGTTGACCTCAGAGTCCGATCTGAGGATGGCAGCGTTCCTTTCCAAACTTGCCCTGGGTCTCGGGTCCTGGTAGTAGTTGCCAGAGACTCGGTATTGGGGAGGAACGTAGGTAGGGAGGGCACCGCCGGCGCACACTCCGATCAAAGCGGCAAATACGATCTGAAATAATTTAATATTTATTTATTTACAATTGTGGATAATGCAACAGTTAACAGCCCGAATAATAACAATAATAGGAAAGAGCAAACTAGACTGAAAATCTACAACGATTTCTAACATCGATACAACTTACGCTATTCATAACATTGAGAAATGAAATTATTTAATATTAAATATTGATAAACATTTGAGAAAGGAAAAAAATGAACAAGAATAAAAGAAAAATTGAAAATAAATTGATCTAAAAATTAACCTATGGTAAAGAAAACTAGACGATAATTATAACCAAGAATATTGAAATATAATTTACAGAATGTAGTTTTAATAATCATGAATTTAAAATGTGTTCAATTGAACTTTTGAATTTAAGAGGTCGATGGTCAAATATGTATAAAGCTAAGCGTCGATATGAATATGAATGTTAAAATATCCAATAAAAATTATTGTGAGTAACTACTTCAATTGATTTTATAAAATGTATACAATGAAAAATGATAAACCTAATTGAATTTACTGGCAATTTTTCTAAATGACTAAGGTGTTTTCTATCTACTTGAAATGGTGCTTGAACTAGTTATGACGCAAATTGACAGTCTATCCAAATCGCAGCTTCTTCATGCGCCATCTATTATGCATTCTCTGTACCATATTAAAACAAATACTCAAATGCCAATAACAGATAACAAAAAAATTATGAAGTTATTATATTAGTTAATAAGTTCTGAGAAGATTACCATAATAAAACAGTCCAAATTAATTTATATCGTGGGTAGCAGCTAGTTTCTATATAAAAATAAAATACGTATCCGTTCGTTACTTTTGGCGCGTTCATTGCGTGTCTTGCATCGACGCCTACATTTATGATAAAAGGGTTACTTGAGCCCACATGAAAGCGATTATGTAATTAATGATTGATCGAGTGTACTTAGTTACTGATGTGCTGTCGTTTATTATATGATACCAATACATTATATACGAAGTTTGGTAAAAGCTTTAAATCTGAAATATTCAATTTTGAAGTTACGACATCGATTTTTTTTAAATTTCGTATTTTGATTTAGATATTTTTGACATGTTATATTTTTTTACACAAGCGTTATAAATATCATAGAAAATTGCTAGATTTTTTTTTATCAAATCATTAAAAACTACTAAAATACATATCGTAAAACAAAAGTCCTCGGCCACGTCTGTCTATCTGTTCGCGATAAACTCAAAAACTACTGAACGGATTTTCATGTGGTTTTCATTTTTCGTCGAAAACGCTGCCTGATCTCTTTGAGACGTAACAAAACAATTAAGACAATAAACAACACAGACGGAGTAGCGAGTATCAATTAGTATAGAATAATTATATATAACAGTATTTATTTTTGAAATCGAAAAAGATTTTTTGTTACATTTTATTTTATTTCAATCTCAATACTATATTTTTACGAGTAACTAAATATATACATATATATTATATTATACATATATATCTATATATTAATACGTGAAGTAAAAAAATTGTACCCCTTTTTAACCTATTTTCCCTCAACGGGTGAACTTGAAATTTAGCACAGTTAAAGTTTATATGGCGGAAAAGTGCAGAAAGCTGTTTATTTATAAAATGCATTAGAAGTACATTAAATTAATTAAAATATGCACTATTCACACTACTACTCGAATTTTACACAACATATACACACATTTGTAGGTAGTAGAGCCCCACTGAAGCTATTTTTGGTTTCAGCATGAATGGGTCGGCTCCTCCGGGGTAGTACCACCCCTCTCACAGATAACCGACGTGAAATAACAGTGCTTGCATTGTTGTGTTTCGTTCGGTCAGTGAGAGAGCCGGAGGCCCACGTCCCTTCCTCTTTCCTTCTTTCCCTTTCCTTCCCCTCCCGCTTCTCCCTATACAGGCTGGCAATGCACTTGCGACGTCCCCGATGTCGCTAGTGTCTATGGACGGTGGTGATCACTTAACATCACGTGACCCACCAGTTCGTTTGCCTCCTTTGATATAAAAAAAAAAAAAAAAAAAAACATGTAAATAATAAAGACATTTTGACAGCCGTCAATAACGAGTAGTATTATTGACATAATAGACTTCAAAAGAGATTGAGAAGGAGGTTGCTATGCTCGACTGTATGTATTTTAAATAACCGACTTCGAAAAAGGAGGACGTTACTATGTTCGGTTTTATGTATTTTTTTCATGTATTTTAATCGATATCTCCGTCAATTGCGAACCGATTTTAATGATTCTTTTTATATTTGAATTGGTTATACTCAGAGGTGATCTCATATAAATAAGAAGGAAATATTCAACCCCTAAGGGGGTGAAATATCGTTTATATGATTTTCACCCGATTCGTGTCTACGTATTTTCGTCTACTTCGAAGCGAGGTCAATAATTTTATTTGAACTACCGATACTTGGAGATGATGTTCTTAAAAAAAAAATAGTTCAACCACAAAGGGTGCAAATAAAGGGATGAATAAATGAACTTCCCATGAAAATAAAAAATAATTAAAATATATATAACTCACACTACTGCTCGAATTTTACACACCATATACATATTCTACTATTCATTACTTTTACCAAAGGTGATACTGGGTATATCACTATTTCTCATAACAAATAGACTATATTTAATACAATATCACCCACAAATACCACGCAGCCATGGTGTCGTGTATAATTAATTGAAAATTGTGTCATGTCATTATGTCGTGGGTTACGATAAATTTCTTTATTTTCGTAAAGTTATATTTACTTAGAATTTGAGAGCCTTACCACCTTGTGTAACAATCTGTTTATTGTTTGAACTTTATAATTAATTTCGATTTTCATTTACACAAAGATTTTATTATGTTTATATAATTAAAAATCATGGCAAATGGCAAATAACTGAGTGGCCATTATGAAAACCTTTGATTATACAAGTATGCCCTTTGACAAAAGTGTTAATAAAGTTCGAACATTAAAAAATAATGAACTATGGTCGAATGTCGACCACTGGGCGCCCACTAGTACACAATAAAATCGTCAATAAATTTAGTACAAAATTTAAACAGAATATTTATAGAAAAATGATGCAAGAAGTAACTAGTTATCATGCTATGGATTTAAAGTGTTAGAAATATTTTGATTCATATGAAAATCAGTAAATAAAAATGGAAACGAAAATATTATAATAAAATTGTTAACCGCTATTTATATTAAATTACTAAACAACATATACTTGTTTAAAAATAAACAGCGTTCAGATTTGTGTTTTTTTTTTAAATCTTCAATTAATAGTTTTTAATATTTATTGTTTAATTATTATTATTTTTAACAAATGTCAATGAATAAATATATATTTTTTTATTGTTATAACACTATAAAGAGAAACGCATTTATGATTACTACATAAAAGGTTTTTTTCTTTCAATAAGTCAACGGAAGTCCTCATTATACAATTCTTATCGATACGACGACTTAAAACCGACAACGTTGTGTTTTAAAACGATAAAAATATAATCAATAATAAAAACCGATAATAAAGAAAAAAAATGTACCGCAATCGCGATCAATTATTGTCGGCAGTAATTATACCGGAAGATTAACAGAACATCTATTGATCATTGAACACAAAACTTGGATTACTGTACTCAACAGTGTAATCAAAATTGTATTAATAAAAAAGAACACAAATCAATAAGCGATCTAGATATCGGATTCAATACAGAACTAGTTCAAATTAACGTACCAATTTCATAATGCTATAGCTTCAAAGCACGACCGAAGAATGTTGGTCTCTCAACTGAAGTCAGTTTATATAGGTGCCTGATTTGTTAGACCCTCAATGTCAAGGTCACTGGAGGATGCCAGCTTGCATAGAAGACGGTGTACGTACTACCACGTAAAGTTCGAACTTGCACAATTCTTTCCCCATTTACAACCGATCGATCTGTGTTCGACTTATTTGAGATTAAATGACACAAGCGTATATATTTTTTCAATATTATTATTTGAAAATAATGTTGATGTAATGAGTTTTAAGATCAAAATTTATAATAAACTAACAGGCCCGGCAGACGTTGTTTCGCTCTGATAATATTTTTTTAACAAATTATATATTATAATACCTTTCTAGTGAATCGTTTTATCTACTGGTGAAAATCGCATGACAATCCATTCAGTACTTTTTGAGTTTATACAGAACAAACAGACAGACGTGGTAGAAGTAGTGTAGGAGGTAGAGCCACGCTGTAGCTGTTACTGGTTTCAGCATGAATGTGTCAGCTTGTCCGGGGTAGTACCACCTGACCCATAGAAACACCGACGTCAAGTAACAGTGCTTGCATTGTTGCGTTTCGTTCGGTCAGTGAGAGCGCTGGAGGCCCGCATTTTCTTCTCCTTCTGCGTTTCCCTCCCCACACCTCCTCATTCCAAACATAGGCTGACAATGCACTTGCGACTCTCCTGGTGTTGCTAATGTCTATGGTCTGCAGTGATCACTCAACATCAGGTGACCCGCCTATTCATTTGCCTCAGTTGTAAAATTGTAAAAGAATTATATTTTTGGCTTTTATATTGATAACAAAGTCTACCTAGATTATAATTTTCAAAAAATATTTACTGTACACATTTGGCCTTATTACAGTCTTATTATAGTATATAGAATATGTTGCATAGAGCCGTTTTTTCTATGTTTATATATGTAACTACTAGCGATCACTTTATCCTGCCTTGATAAAAAAAAATAGTGCGTAGAGTCCCGCCGCGCGGAAGAAGTGAAGCTTCGTAATGTGGAAATGAAGATAAGAAGGGGTAGAAATTGATTTTTAGTGAAATCATATTGTTTATAGCGTTGAACGTTTAACGCACCAGTGTTTTGATACCCCCTCCATGGTAGCGTTAAACGTTTAACGCAATCTTGTTGGAAGCCGCATTAGAAGTTTCACTTCAATAAAAACAAATCCGAAAATATAACCACAGGAATCACCGGGTCTAATTGTGAATCTAAACCAATCCTGAATCTACCTGAACACTCACAAAAAAAAAAAAAAAATAAATCTACCCATTTAAGAGGATTTCAGTCACATACACAGGACAGAATAATTATATATATAAAAAATTACGATTTAGAAAATTGTCTTGATGCGCACTTTTTCGGTACGAACCAACGTTTTTAGCTTAACATATAATTCAACCATTAAATTATACGAAATATGTTGTCTGTATGTAGATTATTATCATATTAGTTCCTTTCACTCGAGTAGCTCGCACTCAGTTCACTAATGTAAACATGTTTGAGAGATAAGTAGGATGTACACGCATTAATCGCATTATTTTCAAATGTACCGCCTTAAAGTGAACGAAATATCGCCTATAGTAAATTTATTACATTACTAAAAATATGTAATTTTATTTTTTTTGCAGGAATTAACTTTGTATTGTGAGGAAAATATCGCCGAAATTGATAGTTTGTTATAGGGACCACAAAGAAGTCTAAAATTTTTGGTTAGGGTACGCCTGGCTACTCTATTTAGATATCCACCTCTGTGGTATACAATAAATCAGGATGAGCATAATAGATAATGTTTTATACCATGAATTTACATTTGTGACGATTCTGATAAAATATTTCGATTCCCTTGATAACTTTATGTAGAAGTATTGCTTACAGTAGAAACGTACAGCCAAACGAACGAACAAACATAAACCAGACTAGATTCTCGAGTAGAAATAACATACATTGCTATCGTTAGGAAATTTTCGAAAATTTTGATAATTTTCCAATATCTATTTCAGGGCGTTTCATGCAGGGGAATGCCGGAAAATATTTGGAAATATTTATCCCTAAGGGCTAAGGTTGTACGACAGGTGAGTATCTAGCTTTTGATCGGACACGTCGGGAAAAAGAGCGAGATAGTTTAGTTCGGTTTCGTATTGACCGTTTTTGTCTAGCGTTAAAGAAGTCTGACGAATACCGTACCACTGTGCTATAGTTTCAGCACGATGTATTTATTCCTTCACCTAAACAATCGAATCATTAAATATAACTTCTTTGGAGTGAAAACAAACTAACAAAATTTTTGCCTTTTGTTGGAATTTCTTATAACTTTTCTCCTGCTGGGTTTGCGTTTTTAATTATTAGATTTAACTCAATATTTACTATATAGTTCTTCTTAATAAAACAGGTTTAGTGGTGGCCACATAGTTACTTATAAACTTTATAGTGTATAACAATCGGCCACTTTAAGATTTACTACCACATTTGGCAATAAGACCTTTTAATTGGTACGTTTTACAACCAACTGTACTTTTGTAAACTTGACACGACTATTATCGGATTTAATAATTATACGTTGATTTCACACCTATTGTGAACGAGTGATGGACAAAAAAAGTTAAATATAATTTTGTATTAAGTACTTCACTTTACTTTTTATTTTAGGTGGGAGAGCCACGCTGAAAGTATTACTGGTTTCAGCATGAATGGGTCGGCTCGCCCGAGGTAGTACCACCCGACCTACAGAAACACCGACATGAAGTAACAGTGCTTGATTTATTGCATTTCGTTGGGTCAGTGAGAGTACCGGACGCCCACATCCCTTTCCCCTTCCCCTCCAATATACAAGCTGGCAACACACTTGTAACTTTCGTGGTGTTGCTAGTGTATGTGGACAGTGGTAATCACTTAAAATCAGGTTATCCTGTCGTATCCTGTTCGTTGGCCTCCTTTAATAAAAAAAAACTTATGGCTTGCTTGTTTACTTGGTTTACTTATTCTGTTGGTAACGATGGTAAGTCTACAGAAAACTGGCGCTCAAGTATAGTAACAAGAACATACTATAGGGGTTTTGCAACAGATTTTGAAATTGCTTTTACCAAAATGCTTATTGTAGGTTTGTAACGTACACAACTAATGTGCAAACATCACTTGGTAATTATTTTATAAGGTTAACTAATTTTTCTTAACGCAGAGCAATTCTTGTATATTTTTATATTGTTATTTATATATTTTTATATTTGTATATTTTATATTCCGGATCTCGGAAACGCCGCGCCGTCAGCGATTTCCGTAAAACTCTGTATGTAGGTGGTTTTGGGGACGATAAATCGATCTAGCTAGATTTCATTCATTTTTTATCTGAGTTTTCAAGCAAATGAAAAAATATGGCTAGAATATAAATTTCGCCGCCGCTGTCAAAACAGAAATAGCTCCGATGGAAATCGGCTGCTTCGAAAATCTGCCTAACCTCAGTTCGCAAACGAGAGACAACAAAAGAGATGTATTTTTAATTATTTTTTTTTTATGAAAAGTTGCTAATTTTTTAGGCAAACCTTACAGTTTACTTTAATTTAAAAATGTTTTTTAAAGGACAGACATAGGCTCGGTTCTTCAGGTACAGTATTACTGATTCGTTGAAATATGCTTAACTAAACTTAGCGAAACTACGTCGGTACTAACTACTACGGGTATAAATACATATAATATGCAGAACATCGAGATAACTTAGGAATAAATAAATGCGTATTATAGATTTCTGTCATAATATTTTAACTTTGTTTAGGCAAGTCCAGAAGCCCAAACCTATATTGACAACATTCAAAACGATTGATGAGGACTGTACACTTCACGACAAAACAGATTAAGACAGTCTGGAGTCTGGAAAAGTCCCTACGTTTCTTGTAACCTTTTTCTTTTCTAAATATACTAACTTACTTCTACGTCTTTAGATACTATACGGTACCTGATGGAAAGTATGATTTAGTACATAAATAAAGATTAGGACTGGTGATAAATTCAACCAAATCATCCAGATATGCTTTTAGTGGGAGGTACTTTTAAGTCGTCACAGTCCGCGGAAGCTGAAATTGTCCGAACTTGTTTATTCATTTACTTGTGGCTTAGTACACCTACATGTGTGGTACTATAAGGTAACGAAAATAGTGGGATAGGTCGAAAGAAATATATAATTTTTTCACAAACTTTTCTCTATTTGATATACTTAGTAATATCAAGCAATAATATAAAGCCAGAGTTCTTTTGCACCTGACCTTCTGTTAGTAGTTGATGTATGATCCAAGTTTAAAAAAGACTTCCGGGAAGTCTGAGGTATGCAAAATCCTTTTGTTATATATTGGTTATCAATTATTCCCAAACAATACATGGAAGCGAGACACTATAACAGGCTTTTGCCATGTATGACATTGAATGCATAACGTGCGCGTTGTCTGCACCCTAGTTACATTTTCCCTGCCTGAAAAAGAACGCTTAAATGTAATGCCCTGAGAAAATTACAGCAGCGAGAATATTTCACCTCCTGAGAATACATGGAAGTTTTAGGGTGTAAAACTGAATTTATGCCTATAGCTATATATAGGGGCACGGACCCAATCTATTTATCGTTATTACCTTTAATTATGAAAAGGGTATTAATCAATTTATAATCTAGTTCTGAAATACTATCTTTTATTAAAAAGAACATAACCCACGAGAACGTTAAATAAATTATAATTAATCAGTTTATGATTCTTGAGTCACATTAAAATAAAGCCAACTACTTGTATCAAATGCCCTATGTAGTACATAGCACATTAGCATTATTGGTATAAAGTATTTCTTTCATCGAAACAGAAGGTAATAAATATTGAAACATTCATTTTTATTACACAATATTATTATATTAAATTCAGACCCTCAAACTTTCAGTTCGTTAGTAAGGGCTACTTCCACAATCCAAGGAGACTAACCTTATAATAAACATGTTGTAATATGCAAGGAATGCATTAATTGTAATTAATTATACAAATTGCATACATTTACATATAACATGTAGATATGAAGTACAAACACGAAGTAAACATTCAGAAACACAATTAAAAAATGATTACGAAAAACTGTTCCGGTAATATAAACAGAAATTATACATCTAGGAATTTCAAATGTCGATTGTAATAGTGCTTAAGTGTGAACTGTAATATGTCTGTTCACATTTCAACCTAATGGCACAATTTGAGATCGTCGAAGGTCACGATAGCTTCGACATAGTGGGCTAAGACACGGCGCTATAAGTAAATCTAAATGTTTTGATGAAAGTATTGAAAATCTCTTCCTGTGTACCTATAGACAGCCATCATTATCATCAGCCTGTAAGGGATCCACTGTAGGGCCATAGGCCTCTTCCCGAAGGAAGGCATGGGCTTAATCACCACGCTACTCCACGTCTTACTGACATTTGCAAACTCTGAGAAGTTCACAGTTCTATATTTTTTTCACATGTAGTAGTGCAACAAGAACATTTCTCATGTATAGGTTTCCTCACAATGTTTTCCTTCATCGTCAGCCGATAGTGTTATCAATTTAAATTAGGAAATGTACACAGAATCCAAAAAAATCGTTAGTACATGTCGGTATTCGAACCTGCGGATATCGGAACGATATTCTACTGGACAAACTACTAGGCCGCTATAACTCATACTAGAGATGAGTTCAATCCTTTTGATGAACCAGGTGATTATTGTTCACAAGTAACCATATGTATTTTCTATATTTGCATTTGAAAACCCTTCCTGAGGTTAGCTTAGTAAATTCTTCAGTTAGACATTGATTGTATTTACTAGAAAAAATGAATTACCACCCTGTAAGAAAACAAATCATGAAGTGATAAAGTTAGCTTAACCTTTTTTTTTCGAACTGATTACGCTATTGAATCAGCAATGTCTTAACAGCTTCACCGGACTACATTAGCTTAACCAAATGTAAGAGACGAAGACCTTACTATATCTCGGATTTATAATGCAGGTACTGGGTCCATAGTATTTCAGGGCAAGGAATCCGAGACAGTCCTTGGAATTTACCATCCAAATATGGTTCCGATGCGTATTGTGCGTTCCTACCGATGCGCATCAACGCACACTTCCAACATTCGCACTTGTCTCTCAATCTTTCTAAATTTTATCTAATCATACTATGATCTTCAACATTCTGTCCAATAACAGGCTTATTTTAGTGGTATACATACTGCTCCCACTTTTACTACGGATAGACGGATCACGTTGCCGTTTCTGGTTAATTTGTTTATGTGGCTTTGTAGATGTTCAACTGTGACTAATTACATTGTCTAAATTCAATTAGGTTAATAATACTACGTATTAAATCAATATGTCAAAATAGTTTAGGTCACTAGATCACTCTCTCTCTCTGTCTGTTATATAGATCCAAAAACTACGGAGCACATTTTCATAATGTTTTCATTAATGGATAAAATGATTCACGAGGAAGATAATCTGTCAAAATATAAAATATAACAATAATTATTAGCAGTGCCAGAAAAAGTCAAGCTACCTGGGAGCTTTCATCGAAAACGCTGTCTCAATCCCTTTGAGACATAACAAAACAATTACAATAATTGTTATGGTGGGTGTTACTTAGCACTTCCATTTGTAATTGATTGACCATTGCCAAGTCTTACTGCAATAGAAAACGTTCGTGAAACGTATTTTGTTCCAAGTGGAAGTAGGCAAAGAAACGTCCCAATATTTTATGATGGGTTTCCGCAAAGTAACGCCTTCATTAATCAAATATCGTACTTTATAATAATTATCTACGATGACAAATACAATTATATATATATACATATATATATAATTACATATTTATCTTAGTAATAAACTGAGTTAACTTCAAAGTGGCAACAATAAGAAGAACTATTTTCATCAGAGTAATAGTTAAACCATTTAGAGAATATAAACACCGACACGAATTTAACTGTCGATCAATGAAATTGATGTAATGAGTGTAATTTCATTGATTGTTGGTATTATTATTTGGACTTGTCTTGTCACAATAGTCATTGCTAAACCATTATTCGCATACTAACGTTCAGATTAAATTGTATACCACTGGAATTGATGTAAAAGACGTCTTACAGTTCGTCTCATTAGAGATAAATCTGAAAATATTATTTTATTATTCCGTAATAATTCTGCAACATAATTGTATTATGTTCCAAGGTATAAATATAAAATTATAAATGATGTTTCGACATGAGAAAACGTGTACTAATAACTCATTAGCGGTAACTTAATAAGCGCTTAAATGCAATTTATTTTACTTTTTTGATTTAATTGCAAAATGAATACGAGGCGGTGATTCGTATTTGATTATATTTTTTACCGTTATTTTATTCAAGGAACTAAGATGCATGGCCTTCAGGATAAATGATAATGCTTTATGTTCTGAATTAATAGATGCATTCAAGATGTGTCTATTTCTTAGCTTCTGTATTTTAATTTACTCACATAATCCTATTCAACAACTTTTCCAATATTAGGTAAAATTTGCCAGTAGAGATAGAATCCATGGCTAAATTCGTTCACAAGTATACTATAATATGTTTTCAATCAATTATATTTTGAAGGAAAGGTTTATCTAATGTACCTGGCGTTTTCAGACTTTGAGTCAATCAACCTTTTTTTTTTCAGGCGTCTTATCAAAACGAAGCTATTTACGAAGATTCAGCTTGATAGTAATCAAGTGCAAAAATAGCCCAGGGATCCTGGACTATCTACTTATTTCGAGCTAGGTTGATTAGCTTGACAATGACGCCTAACAATGTCCTGTGCGAAAATTCTCGATTCTGGTAGCTAACAGGGGTAGCAAGCTATAATATGTTTATTTAATGAGTCTCAAAAATTTTATTACTAACTGAGGGATTCTTTTTTAATCTCAAGATAGCTATCTAAATTACTTGAAAAAATATTTGTCCTACAAAATGTAAGGTTTGATTAATGAGTCCCCTCCTGTCAACATGTATTGATTACGAAGTTATTAAAAATCATTACTAACCAGCAGATTTTTTTTTACTTCGTAAACATGTATATAATGTAATGATCACGTTGTCCTACAAATTTTGTGGTACGTTGTCGCAGTCCTTCAATTGAATACATACTTGAAATGAAATGCAAAATCAAGTTATTTTGCTGCTATAGCTGCGAAGCCTGCGAAGATGGAGTTCATGCAAATCTTAAATTGTATCTAATATTATAATATAATAAACAGCAAGATCATACATAACATATTAACAAAGTTTGAAGAGAATGGAAGAGATAAAAAGGTTTTTAAAGTGAAAATTTATGTAGCACGGTTTTTTTTTGCTACGTTTGGTTTTAATAGTATTCATAAATTAGTAAATGTAAATGTATAGTTAAGTAGTTATACTACGGGACTTCCAATTAATATAACATTAATTCATGTATATATCCATAATTTAATGCTTAAAAGGTCAATAAAGTTTCCCAAGTTTCATTTTCTTTATTATTTTTATTTATTTTACTTACTGGAAGGCTTCATTCTTAGAAGCTTATTAATAACTAGCAGTCCGCGTGAAACGTGATGTATAAACCAGTGACTAATAAAGTCTTTTTTTTTCGAACTGTCTATGCTATTAGTCAAGTAATGCCGTAACAACTTCACCGGACTATTAATAAAGTTATCTGAATGTGTTAATTCTAATTACTATTGACTTTTCTCTCGTACTTAAATCGCGTCGTTATTAAAATTACAGTAACTTTTGATAAACACAACCGATTCTAATTAAATAAAGATTAAATGTTAATTAAAAATATGCTTTATTATTTATACACACTACTTTAGCAGTAATGCGAGTTCAAACAAGCAGACAGACATTTCTAAAAATCATTGATGTATAGATTTTCACTTATTCCTAAATAACTCCAACATTATTTATATGTAAAGATGAACTACGAGTGTCCGATTCTTGATTAGTATTTCAATGCATAGCTACGAGTGTCCGATTTTTCATTAGTATTTCAATGCATAGTTTTTGTTTTAATCTTCAAATTCTCCTTCCTCTCCTATTGAAGTTTTTTACAATGCATCTATACATTATTTTGTAGTTCCTCGTTTAAGTAATTATTTGGATAATAGCATCGTGGAGTATCAGCTCGTATGTTCCTAAACCATTGTTACACCCACACGCGTGTCAAGGATTGTCGGTGAATCATTACGTATACATCTATTTGTTTGGATGGATAATATCATGTTCGACTACTACGCATATTCATGAATTAATTTAAATATATAATTTTCAATTAAATTTGAAATTACCCTTTCATATCTGGAATCTGATCGTAGTGCGACGAAATACATCATTTGTTTGGTTCAATTAGAATTATACAATTTTTAAAGGGAAATCTAAAGATGTTTATGATTGAAAGCTGAAACACTGTATGTACAAAAATGTTTGTATCTTGTCAAAAGAATCTAGAAACGTTGCTAAAATCGCGATCTACTCGCAAATTTTATGATTTCTTCATAGAAATAGATTATTAGATAATTTATTAATGCTGACATAAATAAATTGCTTTAATAACAATATTCTATTTTATATGAGTCATGATAAATATGAATTGAATGACTGAATGTGCAATATACAAGCGTAGAGTGTGACAGGTAATTTAACTTGTAATGTATTTATTGTCATATAACTGTTATTAATTTATGAAATAATAAATACGGTTATAATCTCGACGTAAATGACGCAAACGTAACTGTCTATATGTCAGTTAATGTGATGGAAGGCGAATTAAAAGTAATATTAACTATTTATATCCTTTATAATATTATTTAGTCTTTGATGTGAATAAACTAATTGTAGTGAATATTTCTTTAGACATGTTGAGCGGTATTTTTCGCAGAAGATAAATTTATATTTTCGCGTCATATCATGCTATGTAAACATGACCGGCCGTATTGCGCTTGTGCGGCTTGCGTCAAACTAGCGACGCATAATATACGGGCCTATGTATATGAAATAATGTTTTTTTTTTCTCGAACTGACTACGCTATTGACCTAGCAAGGTCTTAACAGCTTCACCTGACTACAAGTAATACTGATATTTTGCAGCTCATCATACGTTTACTTGTTTAACAGACTTAAAAAAATATATAATTATTGCCCCAAGTGGCAATAGATATTAAAACCATAGACTAATGTTAATAATTTCAATACACAAACTCTGAAATTTTAATATTGTGTTTCACACTATAATTAATTTAAAAATACCAAAGAGAACACATTTATTTTATGGTTCTGAGTTTTCACATTTGTCCGCAGTCCTAGGGCGCCTTCAAAATTTTTTTTATTATCTTAATTTAAAGGGGAGTTTTTTATTGAAATGATATCATTATGAATTCATATTCATATAGTAAAAATGAGTCTAATATTAAATTCAGCAGTATTTTTAAGTTATATATTTCAACAAATAGAAACAACGAAAATAATATTCGCATATAGACTGGCAAATGGTCCTATCAATTGAATTTCACTGGAATTCTCAATTGTTTGACTTTAGCAACTCGAATAATATAGCTTAAATTCATTTGTTTTTACATTTTATTTACGAATCCAACCAATTGTTTAAGAGTGAATAGTTTGCCAAGTAGGTTGGTTGTATCACTAATCCATTAATATATTTTTTTAAATTATTGTAGCCCAATAACAAAAACATTGTAGTGGTAGAGTTGTTTAATTGTTAGAGTAATAATGTGATGTCCACAGGTTCAATTCCTGACACATACCATGATTTTTTTGGAATTTGCATGCATTTACTAATCTCAATTGTTAGCAGTATTCGCTGATGGTGAATGAAAACATCGGGAGGAAACATGAACCTTAAAAATATTCTTGTAGTATTACCGTATGTGGAGAAATATAAAACTATGAAGTTCTTGGTGGTAACAAACGAATGCAAAAGGAAACGTGTTTCTGCTTACGGCAAATAAAAAATACGATACTATAATAACCATGGATTGACTTAAGAATCCAACATCCACACAGTACGTCCCACAATTAGTAAGAATAAAATGACTCCGAGCAATCCGTACATGGACCTAGTAATTGATTCGTTGGAACTTTATTATGAGGTCACCATATTATATAAAATCTTAAATACATTTTAAAGCATTACGTATAAATCCTTCAACCTTGCGCTTCGACTCCGTGGGTTATTCGATTAACGTCCTTTAATATTTGGATTTCGTTTTCATTCTTCGGAATGCCTCTACTGCGAGTATTGCAGGTGGTATCTTTGAAACTAGTTATCCTTTTTTCTAATTACCTTCTCGGTGGTAGATTTAGTCATTAATTGCGATTAAGTTTCATTCTCTGTATCTTTTATCTCTATACTGCTTTCTACAGTTCCTTTGTGTGTTGTTTTATTTATTTCGATATAAGCCACTGCCGTCTATTCTGCCTGTTTGCCACGTTTTTTGGTGTCTTTATAATTTTATTTTAATCATTGTACTTCATAATAATTTTAGCTGTTTTTAGTTGTCCCTAATATCTGAATTATTGACGCTCCTTGGGTTTTGACTATTATTTTGGGATTAGTTCAAGTAAAAGCAAGTAAGTTAAGCTAATTAGTTGACGCAAAAAGTTGACAATGAAAACGGAGAAAGTTCAATGTATTGTGGGACATATCTCTGCAATATTAATATCAAAGAGTATTCTTATAGAGAGTGAAATTTTTGCCAACCGGTCAGTTTTGTTTAAAAAGTCATAAAACAGAGTATTGTATTTTGGACTAAACTTATATCCTATTTTATTACTAAATCTTCAACTGCGATATAATTAGAATGCTTGGATTCTCTGATGCTTTTCATCTTATTAATTTTTTTTAACTTCATACTGTATTTTAATTTTAAATTTATTAGTTAATTATCATTCGTATTTTATTGACTGCCCTAAAATGTGTTGTATATTTACTCTCTAAAAACATTGTTTTTTTTTAAATGTAATATTGATAACATATATTTCTAAGTATAATTCATTGTTGCTTTTAATAAATTAAAGAAAATCATAATTTCCAATGACAAGGCCTTCACGTGACCACCGATATAACATAGGGGTAGACATTTAATCGGCCTTCATTAGAACCAAAACGGCACCAACCTAGCATCTAATGTTATAAAATACTATACAATGAACCTGAGAACATATTATTTAATATAAGCAGAACATGACTAACGTGTAACTCTCGTGAACTTTGCATCAACAGGAACTATAAAAATAAATGCGCGAACGCATTGTCCGATGTAAAATATTTACTGTAATGTGGTATGTATCAAGAACATCAAATCAAAATGTTGGCTAGATGATAAACGTGTAGATATACTGTGGACCTAAGTAAATTTTTATCGTATTTCAGAACCTTTGCAGATAGTGCTACCTAAATTATACTTTGTATTTAGGAATGGTCTATTAGTAAGGTCTTCTTGAAGTTGATAATGATGGCAATTTAAAAATCACCCTCCATAGACACCAGCAATACCAGAACACGTATTTCATTCACAACCAGTGCGTTGCCAACCTGTGTTATCGAGGTAGGGGAGACGAAGGGAGGGAGAGGGGGAGGTAGACCTCCGGAATTCTGTCTGACCAAACGAAACGCAACGATACAATCACTGATACTTTACGTAGGTTTTTGGTGAGAGGGTGGTATTACCCCAGGCGTGCCGACCCATTCGAATTGAAACCTTCAGCGTGGCTCTACCATCTTCTGCATAGTTTAAGATAAAGGTTTAAAAATCAACTTCAATAAGATGGTATTTACTTGATCTTTAATGATTTATAGAATTACCCAATTTTTAAGCTTTTGATCCTGGGAACTGCATTCAAATTTTATTACCCTTTAAGCATTTTCAAACACAATACTACTTCTGTGGTTAAAGGTTAGCGTAATTCATAAGTGATAAGAAATTCATTTTAATTCTAGATTAGCATTTATGGAACTTTGTTAAGCAGCCATCGACGATTGGGTCATATAGCAAAATATTTTGTAATCTGACACTGGCACTTCTAGCTTTTTCTTCAGTTCATAAATACGTTATATTCATATGTCAAGTCATGAATTTAATACACCGAATGCAAAATATATTCCACGGTCCGTTACGGACGAGTAATCTATTAACAAAAAAAGGATAGAGGACTGCCATTCTGTGCGCATTATGCAAAAACGACTGAATAGATTCTAATCTTTTTGAGTAAAGCTTCTTAGATAGAGCTAATCTAAAAATATATTATGATATTTTCATTTGTGATTAAACTATGATTTTTATAAGCATTGTCCGAATTTGTGTTTTCTTGTAGTAGCGAAGCGGGCAAGCGGTGTAGTATGCTTGTGTAGGAAAGGGAAAGTAAAGGGATAATATTGTTTACAAATCAATCTTGTAAACAAAGTACAATTTTGGAATCAATTTTTTTATGTTTTTGCTTGCGAATTTTAAGTAGATATATTTTTAAAATAACAATTCACGCAGGCGAAGGCCCAGCATAATAATACATTAGTATTGTAATATTGTAAGCAAGATAATAGTTACGGGTTTGTTTCTAAGGAGTAATTTAGACAATCTATTACTGGCTTCAGCATGAGTGCAACTCGTCCGGGGTAGTACCACTCTCTTACAGAAAACCAACGTGACGTAACAGTGCTTACATTATTGCGTTTTGTTCGGTCAGTGAGAGCGCCGGAGGCCCACCCTCCTCCTCCAACACAGGCTGGCAACGCATTTGCGACTCCCTTGTCTTGTAAGCGTTTATGGACGGTGCTGATCACTTAACCACAGGTTACCCATCTGTTTCTTTGTCTCCTGTGATATAAAAAAAAAAACGGATTTTGACGGCATTTTTACAGACTTATAGAAGATGTTTAGAAGGACATAATTGTACTTACGGGTGATATGAATGCTAAGATAGGCAGCGATAATAAGGGCTATGAAAGTTGCATGGGCAAGCACGCAGTTGGTAACCGAAATGAAAATGGACAGCTATTCCTGGATTTCTGTAGTAACCTCAACTTGGTAATTGGAGGATCCATCTTCCCCCACAAAGACTACCACAAATATACTTGGACGTCACCCAATAACCACATACGTAATCAAATAGACCACATCGCCATAAGTAGTAAATGGCGTGGATATCTTTTAAACGTACGCAACCGTAGAGGAGCTGATATTGATAGCGATCACGAATTGATAGTAGCCCAAATAAGACTCAAAGTTGCCGTACCTATTCGACCATCAGGAGATAAAATTGGTAAGAAGAAGCCCGATACATCAAAGCTGAAGGTTCCATAAATCCGCGACAATTTCTGCCTTGAGTTGCGCAACCGATTCTCGTATCTGAATATGACTGAAGATAGTATCAACACCTAGTGGGCTAACATTAAAATGGTGTATGCAGAAACCAGCTCCAATGTACTTGGCTATCGAGCAACAAAGTGAAAAGATTGGATGTCGCAAAGGACGTGCGACCTTATTAACCAAAGACGAGCCATAAAAATGCAAACTCTTGCGGAGCACAATATGGAACGTACCGAAAATCTAAGAGGACAATACAGGACTATGCGAAAAGCGATTTTTCGCAGCTCACGTAAGGATAAACGACGATGGGCCGACACCCTAGCACAGCAAACTCAGACTGCTGCTTTAATAGGTAATATGAGAGAACTTTACCGGGCTACAAAAATCTTGACAGGTGGCGGGTGCCCAAAAAAGCGACCCCTTAAAAGTAAGAATGGAGAATTAATAGCGACATCGGAAGGACAACTCAAATGTTGGAAGGAATACTTCACGGAAATCTTTCGCGGATCAACTTCATCTGAAACAGAAACATAATCGGTGCCAAATAACACGCCCCACCTATTAGATATAAACATCGAACCACCCTCCTACGATGTAGTGTATAATGCAATCTGTAAGCTTAAAGAGAATAAAGCCCCAGGAGCAGACTTAATATTTGTGGAAATGCTTAAGGTGGATGTGGCTACAGCGGCGGCAGTTCTGACTCTTCTTGTTAAAAACATTTGGGAAAAAGAGGAGTGGCCAGATGAATGGAGGACAGGTCTCCTGGTAACCGTACCGAAAAAAGGTGACTTAAGCCAGTGTAACAATTGGAGAGGAATCACCTTATTGTCCATTTCCTCGAAATTTTTTGCAGGATTATTTTAGATCGCCTTTCAAAAGCTGTAGAACCGCTACTCCGTCGTGAGCAGGCAGGCTTCCGCCCTGGATGAGCATAGACCAAATTAATACGCTGCGGATTATTATGGAACAGGCATCAGAATTCCAAAGGGAGATTTATTCTCTTTTTGTAGACTTTGAAAAAGCCTTCGATACGCTGCGTTGGTCTGCGATATGGGCGCAATTAACAGAAGTTGGTGTTCCCTCTAAAATCATTAACCTTATCAAATCTATATAACAACTACTCATGCAAGGTACGCTATGATGGATTGATTTCGGAGGAAATTAGCATGCATTCTGGTGTGAGACAAGCATGCCTACTGTCACCCGTGCTGTTTCTTATGGTTCTGGATGGCGTCATGACGCTTGTCAACAGCAACGCCCATTATGGCATAGAGTAGGGTCTTACGGACCATCTACAAGACCTAGATTACGCTGACGACCTATGCTTGCTCAGTCACAAGCGTGTTGACATGTAGAACAAGCTCGACAACTTGCAGTGCGAAGCAGCACGTGTTGGCCTTAAGATCAATGTAAAAACGATCAAAGATATGCGACTGGGTTCAAATAATGACATCTCACTTTTAATTGAAGGGGAGGTGGTGGAACCAGTCACCAATTTCACATACCTTGGCAGTATCGTGTCACCAACTGGAGGATCAGAGCTTGACATTGCATCCCGGATTGTCAAAGCAAAGGGCGCCTTCGCATGTCTAAGGCCCATATGGCAAGCCAAATATCTCTCTAGAAGAGTGAAACTGAAAATATTTAAGTAGAACGTCAAGTCAGTCTTGCTGTTTGGGTGTGAGACATGGAAGACTACCGTAGATCTCACACATCAGCTCCAAGTCTTCGTTAACCGCAGTTTACGTCATATCTTGAGAATCTTCTGGCCAGTGATAATCAGCAATGCAGAGTTGTGGAAAATGTGCCATGAAGATCCCATAGACCATCAAGTGCGACGTCAAAAATGGACCTGGATCTGCCACAATTTGCGAAGGGACAACTGCCATATCCCTAATCAGGTATTGGACTGGAATCCCCGGGGCAGGCAGAAGCGTGGTCGATCTAGACAAACTTGGCGAAGATCTGTGCTCGCGAAGATTGGGCTTACTTGGAGTGAGGTGAAGCATCAAGCCATCGACCGATCAAGATGGAGAAGCATTTTGTCTGCCCTCTGCCCCGACAATTTGGGGACATAGGATCCCAAGAGAGAGAGAGAGAGATAAAAGATTTTAAAGTGTTATTTAGATTGCATATTATAACGATTTTCCATAAGAGCTAAACAGCAATGATAAAATTTAATCGACGTAACAGACATTTAGGAAAAGTATTATAGGAAGCTAAACACAAGTCACAATAAATCAATCTAAAATAAATTGATAAAACAAAGAGGAAAAATAATTTTAATGTAAACCAAGTCACCGGTATCAGCTAGTGTGATAATTCATATTTACTAAACACTAATAGAATAAAAATAAAGAAATAGTAATGCATGATTTCAATATAAGAAATATGATTATATCGACTCATTGCATACGAAAACCATATAAAAAAGAAGCAAAATAAAACATTTACAATGTTCATAATCTAAGTAGAAATAATATTTCAAAAGGAACTGTATACAAGGTTATGATATTTAGCCTCTGATGGGCTCGCTCGATGATCTAGTTGTTTGTAAGGTAGCGTTTATGTTAGCGAGTTGAGCGTTTTTGTAATATTACAAACAAAATATACTTTATACAATTTAGGCCCTAATAAAGCGCTTATGAACGTCTAAGCTACCACCGGTGCGAAAAACAACCCAGTCATCGAGAAGAATTGTCAAGAAACTCCATCTGATTTATCTATTCATCATATATACTCTTATTTATACAAAATATTAATAGTTACATTCATTTTTAGTGGATGCATAGAGACGGACGTCATAACCAGACGTTACAATCGTTTACATATTAATCCACCTTATAAATAGCCTTTAGACATTAAAACCCGTTTGACATGGTTCTTAAATTCACTATTCGGCAAATCGGTAATGTGTTTAGGGACTTTGTCATAAAACCTGACACTCTTACCTAAAAAATTGTTTTAAGTCTTAGTGAGCCTGAGGTATGGAATGTGACGTTATTATTAATGTTTCATGTTCAAAAGAGACAAATCAGTGTATTTCTTAACGAGATTCAGCCATTTCGATGAAAGCCTCTTTTCCATGTGCTATTTTTCCCTTTTATACTGTTAAAGTACTCTACTAACTTTCTATATAATCATGAAGATATTTTATCAATAAAGCTTACACGATTAGCGATTTATACGTTTCTGATACAATCGCTGTGTATTCCGCCATATCCGATCTGTCTTCACATTCTGATCTGATCTGCCAAGAGTTCTGTAATTATAATAAAAAGGCGAAGTACAATTTCCCCTTTTTTCTCAAACGGTTTTATTTTTTTTTTCGTTTAGTGGCTACTGACAAGCTTGAGTGCTATAAATTAAACAAATGGTTTTTTTTTTATATATCACAAGTTATTTTTCCTTTTGCTTTTTAGTGAGTATGAACTATTTCGATGAACGCTTTGTTTCCATATGACATCTTTTTCTACTTGTACTTTACTTAGTACAATCGCAGCTCTACACACCGCTATTGTTGTTTGTCGTAATTATTATTTTATATAAGTTTATACATAAAATTATTTATAAGATTGTCCATTTGTATACTCTTTGGCAAAAAAAACTTAATAATATTGAAACGTAATGATGACCCCTATTATTTAAAATACGCTTCGCTAGTCAACATGCGCTGAACACAAATCGATACCTCCTGCTATAAGCAATAATTTAGCGACGATATAACATCGTTATGGGAATACAAGTTTTAATTAAATTATGCTTGTGAATGCAATTACTGTACAATTATTGGAGCATGCGATATTTTGATGGCATCGTAAAGGTCAACAGATGTACAAACTGCAACATGTACAAATGGCATTTCGTAAAGTGATACCAGAAAATTTTCTTAAATGGTTTATATGGTCGTTGCATAATTTTAGATTATTTTTCAGTGAAAACTGATTACTACTTACATAGAAATTTGGTGAACTATTCCATTTCCAAATTCATAGAATCTACTACATAAAAATAAAAAACATTTACTTGAAACATAACAGATATTTACAAGTATATATACAAAATAATTCAAAAGTAAATTAAGTATTGCATGAAATCAGATAGTAAGCTGTAAATACAAACACGTGGACGAAATTAATTAGTTCATTCATGTAAAATTTTATACGTTTATATCTGAATGTTAAAGTACACACAAAACTACGAAAATATAATACATAATTTTCATAAATTGAGCCCTTAACTTTAAAACTATGGTTATCTGTTTATTGCCAACTATTTGACTTTTTACTGTTACTACTTTTTCTAACCAGATTAGGCCCCCCACCAGATTACGCCCCCCTCGGCAGCGGCTCAAGCCTAGGTTCGTTCCCTCGGCGTGAAGCCCTTGAGAGCGCGATACAGTGACACAAAATCTTACATCACTGCAACAACATTACACAAAAAACCCCCACGCATGTGCACTCATACACGCTTACACATGAAAGTGGAAGCGTTTTGTTTCTTTCCCTTATCGAACTAAAATAGTTTAGAAAATTATCTGATACAAAATAAATATAGGAGTTGTTGAGGTATGTATGCTTGGTACACATATATGTTCCAACAACTCATATATGTATGAATAGTTAGCCTAGGTCAGCTCAGATAGTTTGTGAATTGCACATATCAGGCAACAGCCCAAGCCGAGGTGTGCCGTGCACCCTTGAGCTAGTGGTCAAATAAAATCGGCTGAGAGCCCTAAGCGCTCGCATTAGTAGTCCGGTGAAGTTGTTAAGACCTTGCTGGATCAATAGCGTAGTCATTTTGAGAGTAGCTTTAGCTATGTATAGCTATGTGTAGCTTAGTATGTAAAATATAAAAATAAAATTATATACAACCGGAATCGAACGAGAGTTACACGGATTTTCGAAGCAACTAATTTTCATCTGATCTAATTTGGTTTTGACAGCGGCGGCAAAATTTACCTTCATATTTTAGCTTTATTTTTTCATTGTCTAAAATCTCAGTTAAAAAAGTTCTCAATGAATGAATTCTTGCTATATCGATTTATTGTCCCCGAAATTACCTACATACTAAGTTTCACAGAAATAGAAGACGTCGTTTCCGAGATCCTGAATATATATAAATAAAAATATACAAGAATTGCTCGTTTAAAGGTATTAGATTAGATAGATATTTAGATAAAGCTCAAGAGACTATTTATCTAAACTCATTAATCTCTATAACTAACCGTATGAGTTAAAGAAAATCTATTATTTATTTATTTATTGAGTTTACAAGTGGAACAATAACCGTACAAAATATAGTTTACGAAGTATGATAATGGAGAAAGAACAAGCAGTAATGATGTTCCGTAAGTAACGGCGAAGTCGGAAAACAAAAAATGCAACAAAACTTCGTAGTCCGGTGAAGCTGTAAAGATATTTCCAGGTCAATAGCGTAGTCAGTTCGAGAAAAAAAAAGCAACAAAACCGCAAAACATAACTAGTCTTTCAATAATTACTATTCTAAATAAATACAGAATTAATTACGAATTATTAACTAAAATGTCAACAGTTTTTATAATAACGTTAATAATCTAGATGTCCCGACATAGATAAAATCGAGAAACATACTAGTTTTTGCACCCTGACATTTATCATACGAGAATTCATCATCCATCCTGACAGGTGCACAAATAACCTATAGAATCTCATCTTACTTGCCAACGAGTATATGAAAATGACCTATACCATAACGATGACTTTGTTGGTGATGGTGGTTTCTAAATTAGTATAATGATTGAACAATGAATGCTGCACGAGTTATCTTAGATTTAAAAACAATGAGAACCACATTGGTAAAGTGGGTACGATTTCTTGCCAATGAGCTTGAGGACCTCGCAGTGAAGGAAACTATCTTGGATGAGCATTAACGTACCATAGGGTAACGTGAAGAGGATTTTTTTTTTATCGAACTGACTACGCTATTGACCAAGCAAGATCTTAACAGATTCACCGGGCTACTAAGGCGAGCGCTTAAGGCACTTAGCTAATTTTATTTAGCCAACTAGCTCAAGTGTCCACGGCACACCTCGGGCTGTTGGCTGAAACATACAATTCGCGACCCATCTAAGCTAAGCTACATATTCATACTTATATGAGTTGTTGAAAACATATATTTGTGTACCAAGCATATATACCTCAATAACTCTTACATGTATTTTGTGTCGGATAATTTTACTAAATTACTTCAGTTCGATAAGGGACAAAATAAAACCCTTTCACTTTCATGTGTAAGCATGTGTGCGAGCACATGTGTAATGTTGTTACAGTGTTGCGAGTGTAGTCTGGTGTTGCGAGCGAAATTTACCCCCAGCGTGAAGAGAAATTTAAGCAGGCCGACGTGACAGCTTCGTCCGACGAAGGATGGCGTATCTCTCGGTAGTCGCCGTTGTTTTTTTAAATGCCATATACTTACCATCAGGCATAGTGCGGGCACCTAGCCGTTCTATAACAAAGAAAGGCATGGCGATTTATCTAAGCACGCGTTCCTTACTTAATTTTAAAATCAGTCGTCAAGCATCTTTATCTATGTTTCAGCTGATTTACTTGAGAGTCTAGTTCTAGGCTTAATGTGTTTTCCATCATAGACCACACTGCCATCTAACATTAGGTAAGAACGTCAAACAGAATAACACAATTACAACAAATTTACAATAAAATTTAAGTTTTTTTATGTGGAAGAGCCACGCTGAAGCTTTTACTGGTTTCAGCATGAATAGGTCAGCTCACCCGGGGTAGTACCACCCGACCCACAGAACACCGACGTCAAGTAACAGTACTTACATTGTTACGTATCGTTCGGCTAGTGAGAGTGCCGGAGGGCCACGTTCCATCCCAATCCTCGTCTTCCTCCTCTTACCCTCTCAAGCACAGGCTAGCAACGCACTTGCGACTTCCTTGGTGTTGCTAGTGTCTATAGACGGCGGTGATTACTTAGCATCAGGTGACCCACTTGCTCGTTTGCCCGCTAAAATGCATAAAAAAAAATACAAGATTTACATTCTTATTATATGTATAGATGTAGCCTTCTGGTAATCCTAAAATATAGTAATTTGTATTTTACAGCTCCTATGAAATGTTAGTAATGAAAAAAAGAAATTTCATCGCAGTTCAATAAGGTATCTATATAGAAAAAGTTAAAGTGATAATTTCAACCCATTACCAACTTAACAGAATATAATCTTATAGTGGTCAAGTGATCTGATCGACGGAGTGTCTCATATTCAGATTTTACATACATTTACTAATTTAAATTGAAACACTATTGGTTGATGGTGAAGGGAATGAATGAATGAATGAATTCTTTATTGCACACATTTGGTCGGCACATTTGGTTGTTGACACACACACACTGGCGAGCTTAATGCCATGAGGCATTCTCTTCCAGTTAACCAGCGGTATTGATGTCAAAAACTTTTGTAGGTAGTGCCAATAAAAAGCAAAAAAAAAATGATAAAGAAATATATGCACATAAATAATAAAATAAATGTATATACATATATATATATAGTATAAATATACATACACATATAGACATACATACATACAAATATATAACAGTAGCAAAGATAGTAATAAACATTGCACAATTATGAGCACTCTGCCTCCTGTTTCTCAATTAAATGTCGGTGTAATTGAATTTTAAAGTTATTTATAGTTTCAACTTCTTGAAGTCGACGCGGTAACGAATTCCATAATCATATGGCAGTTATTGTGAAGGAGTTCGAAAATACATTAGATCTGTGCTGAGGTATCTCCAGATAAGGTAAAGATAATCATGGTAAGGAATCTTGAACCTGGAAAGTGAAGATTATAGAAATATAAATTTCTCGGAGTTAGAAATCGCCAATACTCAGCGAGCATGGAGTGGTAATTATGCCCATACTTTTAAGACAGAGGCCTATGATCTTGCAGTGGGCTTTTAAAGGCTGATGTTAATTAATCAATTAATGTCACTATTAATCTATACTATAATAAAACTGTAACAAGTCGAAATCTGTACATTAAATATTTTTTGAAAATTTTAATCAGGGTAGACTATGTTATCGATATAGAAGCCAAAAATAATCTTTTTATAATTTTTGTCTGTCTGTCTGTCTGTCTGTCCCTATGCACACGCATCACTCTGATAGTACTGAACCAATCTTGATGAAACTTGACATAGTGATAACTAATATAACGAGATTACATCAAATATACTTTTTGTCTCATAAAACGCAAAGGGTTCTCCAGGATAAAGGATTAAAGTCTAGAATATAAACCCGAATTACTCTGAAAGTACTGAACCAATTTTAACGAAATTTGACACGGTGATAACTAATACTAGAAGACTACATCCAGGATACTCTTTGTCCCATAAAACGCAAGGAGTTCTCCAGAATAACGAAAAACAAAAATTTGCAGTTAACGTAACTAGACTTTTTTGCGACACCTTAGTACAAGAGCCGGCAACGTTGAAAGAACAAGAATTTTAGAATACCTGGTTCTTTAATACATCAATATATTTTTTTTATATCATAAGAGGCAAACGAACAAGTGGGTCACGTGATGTTTAGTGACCACCACCGTCTATAGACACTAGCAACACCAGGGGATTTGTAAGTGCGTTTCCAACCTGTATATGGGGGAGTGTAAGGGAACCTCCGGCACTCTCACTGACCGAACGAAACATTACAATGCAAGCACTGTTATTTGACGTCGGTTTTCTGTAAGTATTCTGGCAGTATTAGCCCGAACGAGCCGACCCATTCATGCTGAAACCAGTAATAGCTTCAGCGTGGCTCTACCACCTACAGAAATTATCAATATATCAATAGACAGAATTTAGGACACTTGGTAGCGGGTTAACGTTGTATTTTTAATAGGCATTTTGATTTATGATTAATCAATAATAAGTTTAGGAACATTTTTTTCAGTAACTTTTAAACGCAATTAAACATTCAGACACATTTTTTATAAACAATCATATATATACCCGCTGATATATTTTATAAATAAAAAAAAGAATGTGGTGTCGTGGGACACCAGGTAGGAACGAAGTTCTTTCGGCTAATGTAGAATCGACACTATTTGGAAAAAAGAATCGTGCTCAATTTTATGTAATCGTAATTCAAATTATCAATTAAAATAACAAAATATGTCTCTTTATTTTTGTTTGACAACATAAAAATTACATAGAAATAGAAATAATTACAAAAAAGGAGAAAGAGAAAGATATTATACACTACTCGCTTATGTATACGACTGTCGCGCCTGCGCACGTCTCATTTAACTGTTTTATTCCATGCACTTTTCGTTACAGTTTTACTATCACATTTTTTTCAGTTCGGTCGCGCAGAAAAATCTCTATCTCCTCCAAGCCTGCCGTAAGGAACTTCGTTCCAATAATAAATTTCAAATCAATTATTTTTTTCATAGCAAAGAACCAATTTCATTTTATTAAACATTATTGACCACCATATACAACGATAAACGTAAACGTATGACTTGGGATTGACGCCATCTCAAATATATGCGTCGTCGACCATCAGGCTATACAAAGCCGAAATACCTTGGGCCGGCGAGGTGAAATATCTTGGTGTTACTTTAGATAAACACTTAAATTTCGATTCACACACAGAAAGAGTGCGAAACAAAGCCGTATGGTCTTAGGTCGTTTCTATCATTTGCTTTGTCATAAGAGTAAAATATCCCCCAGACAAACTCACTTTATACAAAACTTGCATCCGTCCGATTATGACGTACAGTTGTTCGGTCTTTGCACATGCGCAAAATCGTATTCAAAAGTTGCAGGTTCTCCAAAACTGAGCCCTACGTAAAATCACCGGTGCCCCATGGTACGTCCGGAATAAGGATCTCCACAGGACCTGGAGATGCTTTCTGTCTGAGCGTATATAAAATCACTTACAGGTAGTTATTTCGAAAAAGCCGCGAATCATCCCAGCCCGTTAGTGGTATCCGCCGCGAACGATGAACCCGTACCCAACGCTGCGCAGTATAGAAGACGACCGCGACACATTTTTACCGACCCTCCTGATTCAATCACGTCAGCGAACGATCAGTACCAACCAGCCTGTCTCTTCAAACAGAGCGTGTTCTCACCCACGCTCGCATAACCGCAGATCACGCCGCCGTGGTCTGGGACTAAATTTCGCTCCCGTACACCAAATTAGGCCCTTCTCGGCAACGGCTCAAGCCTAGATCTGTTCCCTGGGCGTGGAGCCCTTGAGTACGCTGCTCACGCGATACAGTGACACAAGAGTTCTACCCTTATTTTTCGTTATCCTATCCTACATAGTTTAGAGGATTTTTTCCTACACAAAATACATATAGAAGTTGTTGAGGCACGCATGCTTGGTACACATGCATGTTTCAATAACTTATATACGTATATAAGTTACCGGACTACTAAGACGAGCGCTTAAGGCACTCAGCCGATTTTATTTAGGCAACCAGTTCAAGGGTACACGGCACACCTCGGCTTGGCTGTTGCCTGTTGCATGCAAAATCGTGACCTATCTTAACTAATCTAGCTAACTATTCATATATGTATGAGTTGTTGAAACGTATATGTATACCAAGCATACACGCCTCAACAACTCCTGCATATATTTATTATCGGAAAATTGAGAGTTTTTTAGTTCGATAAGGAAAAAAGTAAACCCTTCCACTTTCATGTGTAACATGTTTCATTCATCATCATTCAGTGTTTCATGTGTTTCACGTGTGTGGGGGTCGTGTATTATTGTAGCAGTGATGTATATTTGTGTGTCACCGTATCGCGCAAGCAACGCACTCAAGGGATCCTTACCGAGGGATTGAACCTGATGTATAAAACTGGCTTGGTTTGAAGGTGATAGGTACTATGTTGTGAGTGGTACAGAGATTATTTATAAAAATATATTGGAAATATATTTCAAATACATTTTTGAAACAGTTTATAACTCTTAGACAATAGTTTGAAGCAAGTGACATTTGACATTTTCGGCGGGATGTTTGACGCTTCGATACGGTGTTCATATATTTTTCTTTAATACAATGGAGTATAAAAAGGTTTTAATACAAGTCGAAGATAGTTATGATAAAGAAAGTGGTAGAGATGTTTATTCAGTTTTATGTAGGTTAGTTTTTATTTTAATTGATCCTGGTAGATGACGCTACGAATGGGTACTAGGTTTATTTAAAAAATGAATACATGTAATCTGGGTATATGTTTAAGTGAATCCGTGGATAGTTTGGATTCACAATTGGAAACGGTAGTTGTGGCTGCAATCGGGTATCAGTTTTATTTGCGGGGTGGTAGGGCTTTACAGCCTGACTGGGTCACAACCACCATGTACATGACGAAAAAATCCGTAATAGTGATTCGCTTCTGCGCGTCACATTTCGGGATCAGCCTGTGCATATCCAGCTTTTTGTAGGCCGGCATGATAGTGGCGACCAGCGATGGATAGTGTGTCACTCGGTGGTCGCTATTGTACTGTGCTTTGCTTACCATCAGGCATAGTGCAGGCATTTTGCCGTGCTACGATAAAAAAAAGAAACAATTTTATCGCGTGATAACCAATTTGGTGCAAACGAAGTTGCACGGGTCAGCTAGTTTAAATATAAAACTGAAGACAATCTTCTATGTTCATTTGATTTGACATTCTAAATTGCAAATATATGTAATAAAATATAAAGAACTTGATGAAATAATTGTCAATCAAACACGCGAGTTCTAAGCTTTATGATAGCTAATTACTGCACACTGAAACCCATTAAATATTTAAAACATACGTATACCGATTTTCCTGGATATCAAATTAATCGCAACACCTTGTGCAGAGGTGAAACTAACAATTAATTGCTGTAAATCATTTATTCGTACAAGTATAAATAAACTTCATAAATATTAATGAGCAGAATAATAACTGACAATTTTATTTATCTTCACGATCATGTAATTAAAGAAGACGCAAGTACAAACCCGGAACCGCTGTGTTATGTCCAGGAATGTCGTTCTTTAGGATGCCGTCTGTAGGATTTGACCTTGCCTCGAGGTGTTTTCGGTCCATCGCTTAAAATCTTGGAGGTTATACGGTAAGGAAGTTTTGACATGTCCGCGGGAAAGGTCGAATGCTTAAAATTTTATGTCCACGAGTATTTCTGTTGAACAACTCTTTTGTTAAATAATGACTTTAAAAACTGAAATTTAAGCGACGAAAATGAATTGGATGCCAGCGTAATTTTTCGATGCCTTTTACATCCGTAAGTTTATACAATATTGTTACTTTTTTTTCTCGAACTAACTACGCTATTGACCTAGCAAGGTCTTAACAGCTTCACCGGACTACTTATATATTTATATTAACAATATATTTTATGTACAGAGGAAAACACGGTACAATACCTATGTTGTATTTTAAAACTTATTTGGGAACAACGTTTTCCGTTAAGTTTCTTAAAAGTTCAATAACGTTAATTACAACGACGATAATATGATATATTTTTTTAGATAAACGCTAAATGTCTGAGAAATAAATTAAAAAAATATGTAAATCTACCCGTTTCTTTTTGCGTAATGCGCGCACAACGACAATCCTGTATCATTAATATAAAAATGTAAAATATATGAAACTTTTGGGGCGTGTTCAATGTGTTATTATTATAAAATCAAACACTGACTTTGCAACCGAAACTTTTCATGTCCACGTTTGTTGAGGAAAAATTTGTATCTTTTGTGACAATGAATATGTCGTTGTATTTTGAAAAAGGGCCATAGATCATTATTAATGGCCAGCACGCTACAAAACCATTTGGTTGGCCCCTTATAAATAAATTTAATAGCTGCGCTCCAGATAATGAGATGTGTTTCTGACCTTCATCTCATTGATCTAGTATGGAGTATGCAGGCGCATTAGGTAAGAACTTTTTGAACGTCAATGTGACGAAAAGACAAGAAAATTTAAAAATGAGAAAAAGAACAAATCAAAATTGACACATTCTTATTCTATATACTTCTACGCCGCGCCGCCACACTATTGTATCGCTTAATTTTATGTGAACGCATTGAAGCCCTTTGTGCCGCCCGCTCTTGAAGAGAAATTTGATCTCTAAAAGGACCCGCATACACCAAGTTTGCGCCTTGGACGCCGCTGCTCCGTACGGGGTGCTGAGTTGCAGGTTAGTCTACGCTTTTTATTTGGGGTTGTTGTTATTGTATTTATTTATAGGCAAGGCCACCAACCGCTCTTTCGCATTCATTTTATTTTTACCGCATATTCCTGGTGGGGCCTATTTACACGGTCCCACCAGCCCCTTTACCATTAATTCGATTACTTTGACAATGGGAAGGAAGTTCCAGGTAATATTGATAATATAAAGAGAGTTTGTGAATTTTATTTTAAGGCAATGTAAAAAAAAAACTATTTTTAGTGCCTGAACCACACTGAAACTATTGAGGGACAAATGACATTCTTGTAGCCAAATTTATTTTTCCACGTTTTAAGAATTCAATTAGCTTGGAGCGGAATTTACGCACACCGATGTAACACACCATGTAGTTAATAAATATTTTTAATTCTTACTAGTCTTTAAAATAAAATAAATATGAAAAAAGTATTGCTCTTGAGAGCGACGCCACGAGAAAAACTAGTATTATATAAAAAAGTATTTTATGCAATTTAAATATCATCATCTTCAGCCTGTAAGAGACCCACTACAGGGTCATAGGCCTCTTCCCGAAGGAAGGTATGAGCATAATCACCACGCCAGCCCACGACGTATTGGCAATTTCAAACTCTGAGAAATCCACAGTTCTATATTTTTTCCACATACAGTATTACTCCAAGAACATTTCTCAGGTTTCCTTACGATGTTTTCCTTCACCGTCAGCCGATACTGTTACCAATTTAAATTAATAAATGTACGTGAATTCCGAAAAATTCGTTGGTACATGCCGGGGTTCGAACCTGCGGATATTGAAATAATATTCCACCGGTCAAACCACTAGGCCACCACGACTTCTAGACGAATTTAAATATGCTATTTATTTATAGTATTTAATTTCCTCGTACTAAATTTTGACTCAGTTCAAATACTTATCAATATGTGGCTGGAGCGTCTCAGTATCAGCTGCTTCCGACCGCATCCAGCTTAGAGCGGCTCGAATCGTTGGCGACGAGGTTATATGCGACCGGCTCGACTCATGGCACTGCGTAGGGACATCAGGTCTCTTTGCTTCCTTTATCTTATCTACTACAGTTAGCTTTCAGAGGAGTTGTTTGGACTCATACCTGCCGCTGAATTCCACTATCATACAACCCGCCTGAAACAGAAATTTCATCCATATGACCTAGTTTAGTGGAGGTATTCGATGGGATGTTCTCAAGAACATTTCTACCTCGTACTTCGACCTTATGGAATCGATTCCCAGCGTTGGTGTTTCTAAACCATAATGAGTTACGAAACCTTCAAGAAACGATCGTACACTTTTTTAAAAGACCGGTAACACACTTGCTACCCGTCTAGTGTTGCTAGTTTCTATGGACAGCGGTGGTCACTTAGCATCAGATGATCCACCTCTTCGTTTACCTCTTATGATATAAAAAAATGGGTGTGGTAGTCGCGGTCTAATCGAGTAAACATCCCTACCACCTTGCTCGGTTCTAGTATATTAACAAGCTGTTCCAAGACGCAACAGACCTACGTATGACGCTATGGTGGGTATATTTCGTCAATATTTCAGAATCAGTAAAACCAGTAACGGTTGAGGGTAGGTTTTACAACAAAGTCCCAAAGCATATTACCGATTTGCTGGACTGTAAATTTAAGCGCCAATCGAGCGAGTTTTGGCGTTAAAAAGCTATGATAGAGTGGATCATATGTGATCGATGGTGATGACTGAGATCGATTCCTCTCTGTACATCCACTAAACACGATTGTAACGTCTAATGTTTTTATTTATGTCATAAGAGGTAAACGAACAAACGGGTCACCTGATGTTAACTGATCACCGTCGTCCATAGACACTTGCAACACCAGTGGAGTCGCAAGTGTGCTGCCAGTCTTTGTTTGGGGGAAAGAGTAAGGGAGAGGAGTAGGTTGGGGCAAGGGGAGAGGAGGTTGACCTCCGGCGCTCTCACTGACCGGACAAAACTTTTACTTCACGTGGGTGTATCTGTGGGTCAGGTGATACTACCCCGGGCGAGCCGATCCATTCATGCTGAAACCAGTAATAGCTTCAGAGTGGCTCTACCACCTACCAAAATTATGTATACATTACTAAAATAAACAAGATCGAGTTTCTTACCATTTCTTCTTAATGAATATAAACATAATTATTATGTCCTACCATACGGTAATTACTTAAACTCCAACCTATCAACTCAAAACCTGTTAAACATAATTACAGTATACAAGAGATATATCAAAGTTCCCATAGAACTTCAATTAAATTCTGATCGCTTCATTTCCCTTAATAAATATGAATAACATCGCAAACAGTAGCGAATGTTACCTCGAAACCAAAGCAAATAACCTTCACCTCAGAGCATAGATTAAATCTCAAACATACAGATGTGATACTGCAAAGCTTTTTTGCCCTTAAACGTTTCTACTGCCTATAGCACTCCATATTATAATCGTAATCGTACCAGCACATGCAAAAAGTACTATTGGTATAAATCTATATGCAAATTGCAAGAGTGAAACAGGTTTGAATGACTTTCTCCTGTGTTTCTCAACAAATTTTTATATATTTTTGATGTGTAAACTTCTTTAGCCGTGTTGTGGAATTTTCCATAGGAGAAAAATTATGGTTTCGTGTCACCGATTACCTAGACATGCTCGAGACGTACTATATTATGCCAGTTTACATCTAATATCGTATATCCTAAACGGCTGGACCGATTTTGATGAAATTTTGTGTGCGTATTCCAGTGGATCCGAGAAGGGTGAGATTCACAATTAGACCAGGTAGTAGCGCTGCGGTTGAATTTTAGTGTTTTTAATTTTTTTTTTTTTCGATGCAACAAACCTAGTTCTCTGTAAAACTATATACATTTATTGCTCGAAATGCCAATAGATGTGAAACTAGACTGATGTTAATAATTTATATCAAAAAGTTATGGAATTGAAATAAATCAGACTAATTGATTAAAAATTCTTGTTTTACATTAATATTGAAATCTAAAGGATTAATGAATGACTGTCGAATATTAACCATTAGCACTAGAAGGGCAACATAGCATGAGATTTTGCCGAAACGCTTTGTCATTTTATTTTCATGCCAGTTCAAGCGGGATTATTCAATAAATTAGTTTAGTAAATCGAATATGGAAATGAAAATAAGCAGGACGTGTCGCAAGGATGCAACCAGAGAGATGCTATGATGTAATCCGTCAAAGTGCAAAAAAAGAATTAGTATACTAAACACAAGATGATCAAACGAACTTCGTAGAATAATAACAGATGGGATCAGGTCACTTAAAATCAGAGAACCTGTCTACGTAGGAGCTGAAGGATGCCTTAACCACCCAAACCAAAATTGTTTTCATTTACTTATATTATAACTTAACTAACTAATATTACATTTTTAAAATTTTTAATTTTAAATAACGCATTTCTCTTGGTTTTTGGAATAAACGTTTTTTTTTTTGTATTTCATTTATTTACTAAATTTAATAAGATTGTTAAATATCTCAGGTATCACCACATATTATAAAACGAAGTCTTCTTCCAAGTCTGTCTGTCTGTCCGAGATAAACTGAAAAAGTACTGAACGGATTTTTACTTAGTTTTCACCTGTACATAAAATTATTCGTGAGGAATTCCTATTCCTTAATAGGCGTATAATTTGACAAGGTTTTTTTTACTACCAGGGCTGGTTAATCATAATGTGACAAAATCGACTCTGTTAATTAATCTATGAATGTAACGAACGAGCAAGAAGAATTAACAAACGCCAGCAATACGGAACAATGAAATGTAATGCTTCGTGGGATCTTTAATTATCTATTTTACAACTGTGTCTAAATATACGACAGCATCTGTATATCTTAGCGGTAGCGTAAGTTATCTTGGAATAGTGACCAGAGCTCATTTTTGAAATGAATAACGTATTAATTAAATGAAGCAATAGCTTAGTGGTAATTTGTTTCAACTCCGCGTCGATAAGTGTAGGTTTGAATGCTGTTGATAATGATCAAGGTTTATCATTATACTCGATAATTTTTCATAGTGAATAAAATAAGGTTTATTTTGGCCTCTGAATTTTTTTTTCATTGGATTTTTTTCATTTTCATTCAATTCACCTGATATTAAGTGATCATCGCCGTCCATAGACAATAGCAACACCAGGGGGGTCACAAGTGCCTTGCCAGCCTGTGTTTCTGGGAGATGGGGAATGAGGAGGGTTGAGGAGAGGAAGTGAGCCTCCGATGCTCTCACTGACCGAATGTAACACAATGCAAGCATTGTTACTTCACCTCGATTTAAAATACTATTAAAAACTTATTAATACTATATATTCTATAAACCGTGAAGCATAAATAATTTTTATTTGCTAAACTATACATAATTCCATTTGAGGAGAGTCAGGCAACGAAAAAATAAAATAATAAAACAAAGTGGGTTTTTTTATACATCAAAACACATTTATTGTCAAAATACATTTTGGATGATCCCGCGTGAGCTTAAACGAAGAGAGGTCGAAACAAATGTCAAAATATCTCATCATAAAGGCAGTGGGGCTTAAAATCCTTAAAAAACACCTGATCTAATTGATAGACAACCCGTAACCACGAATTAATGAATCCTTTAACAAATTCCGTCAACATCATAATTACATGAAAAATAAAACCTCAATATATATGTACAATTAGCTTTTTTTTTTTTTTTTCTCGAACTGACTACACTATTGATCTAGCAAGGTCTTAACAGCTTCACCGGACTAGACCGTCTGGTTTCGAACCGTCGCCCCGTCGTTTATTCGATTCGTATTAAGTCGAGCACTTTACCAATAAACTACGGACTTCCAACATAATATTCAGTAATTATATGATAATTCAAGTGTAACAAGTCAATAATTATAACGAACATGTTTAATTGAAACCGAGTTGTGTTATTTTGTAACTGTGTTTAATTAAAAACAACAATTATTACAAATGTTACATTAACAATTAAATTAATAATATAAATGGTAAATAGGTATCCAATTAACAACGTCAAAAACTTGCTTTTTAAATAGTAAACTAATTAACAGTTAGAAATAAGTTATTAGATTGAGTATTTATTTATGCGAACGAATTATTATATGGGATTTGTTTTTAATTTCCGAAGAAGATAAAGTAACTGGCAAAAAGAAGAAAAACATAAAATATGCGGTGCTTAATTATACAAAGTAAGAAAAGTAAATACGTCTATTGAATTAATTAATTAAACATTTATTCCCAAAATTGCACTACAAATTACTATTCCAACAGTGAACATTCCGTGGCAATGTGAAAGGATCTCATTCTGTATGGGATATTACTATAAAATTAGATTTGTCGATAATGGTAAATCTAAAAAAAATCGATCGGTGGTTTAATAATAGGTATTGATATTGTTCATAACAATACTAAGATCACATTTAAAAATTGGGAGGATGGAGTTAGCAGAATAGAAATTTGAGGTTATAGGTTTTTTTTTCCAATAAAAAAAAATCTAGATATGGACATCCTAATCACTTAGCTGTATGAGATATACTTCACGACTTATTCTCATACTTACCTACATAAAAAGAATCATCAATATCAGTCAAGCCATTTCAGAGCAGTTCGACCACAAACACCGTGACACTATTTTTTATGTAGGTATTTTTGCTTTATATAACATTTAAAAACTGAACAACAACGAAGTTTTACAGGTCATAAGGCAATGATGTCTAACGACCTGAATGGTAACAGACATTGCGGTTTCGAAGGAATGTCCTACTTCGAATACTAAGTTATGGAATGAGGTTTTCCCATAGTTATTAATAATTATCTCATAATCGGAACACATGTACTTATAAGATATATTATGTTCTTTGTGACAAATCACTGTGCTTACGATTTCACCTGTCTTCGTGTATATATAGTGTTCTTCGCAAGTCATTAAAAATTAGTTTCAGGAACTTGGTATCTTAATTCGGCACTCACAATACATTATTGATAAATTGTATGCATAAACTTAACAAAGCTAGATTTCGTAAAACACCGGTATGATTACATTACTAGAAACAGTGACAAACTACAGCAGTTTTTAGGTAATAATGTTAGGTTTTATGAAAATTTTCGTAAGCATACTAGCGATTTGCCGGATAGTGATTTCAAGCACCATGACAAACGGGTATCAAAAGGATATTATAGGGTTGATCAATAAATGAATAAATGTGATGTCTGGAATTAACACCCCTCTCTGTACATCCGTTAAAAACGATTATAACTATAATATATCTTCAAACTATATATTTACTTAATTTTTTGGCACACCGTAATATATATAGATTTCCAAAAAAAATATAAAGTGATAGTAAACTATACACACAATAACTTGTTAAATATTTCATTTCGACGCATTTGGATAGACGAGTCACGATGAGTTTTATTGCATAACTTAATTCTCGGACCGGTGACCCACATTTCGCGTCTGTCTTGCGGTATTAAAAGACAGGGAACACCAACATTTTTAGAGTGACAACTTTTAACATATTTTTTTTAGTATGTCTTTTCAAATGTTTATTAAAACATGATTAGAGCTGTGTTTCACTTATATTAAAAAGTTAAGTACGAAAAAGAGGTAATTAGGATTCTAATTATACTTTCCTAACTATCTACAATATTGTAAATACATATGTACTTACAATTACATATGTATTTACAATATTGCTAGCTAACATGAGTAAAGATTTATAATATCATATTTTTGTTCATTGCATAAAAACTGTATTTGCCATAAAACATGAAATTTTAATTAAAAGAAACTGATTTTTTTAATTTAATTTTGTTACTGATCTATTCTTTTGCATTATTTGATTACAATGTCGTCTTATATTGAGTGAAGATTGAAGATATTACCGAACTAATAATCCTTGAACTATAATATATAGATGAGTACTGAACAGTTTAAGATTATATTTTACGATTTCATTTTAAAATTTCAAGTTTACGTGAAATAAAAAAAAACATTTTACTTAGTTAATACTACACACGTTTATAATTGAATCTGTACAAAACTTTGTTATTTTGCTTGCTATAGTTGCCAACGTAGATTTTATTTGATGCAAAGAATATTAAGAACTTTCAATCAAGTAATAATATAAAATTGATATATATATACTATAAGCATTTAAAAAATGTTAACGATATCTGTATGTGAAAGGTCAAATTATCATCTCTATGTACAAGGCTCGCAAGGTGCGTCTGCGCACCTACAATTGCACACCTAGTGATGTCTATGCTTTGATCATTATGGGTGTTATTCCAAAAAAGTTAAATACGTATTGAATACTTGCTTTATTAAAGTTTGGGTACTTTCGTATTAAGGACAAAAGTACGTTATATTAGTTTTTGCCAGTTAATCAATTTGCAAAAAAGGACACTTTTATATTAATTTACTTAATAAAATTATTTTGTTTAAATTGTCTATTCATTATTTGACATACAAAGTAATATATTCCTTCATTTATAAATATGGAAAAAATAGTAACACTTTCTACAGAACTGAAATTTTTATCAAGATTTTTAGATAAAGTTAATATTTCTCCATCAGTGTACTATATATCTGAGCAAATTTTTTGTTGTTTGTACAATATACACTATAGATTATTCAAGGGTCGACACTGGACAATTATCCTTCAAGTTTCAATATTATAGGGTTTTTTTTTTGCCAAACAGTGTACAAATATTGTAGATAGCAGTGAGTGTGAATTACGACGAATATACACTTATAAATCAAAGTTTCTACTCGTCAGTGGTATTAAAAATACAATTGCTAATTATTTTTAACAAACAAAAGAGGAAAAGTTACTCAACTGTCTTGTATTTATCTATGCACCTATATGTAGGTTTTTAAACTAGTTTACTTCTTTCAAGAATTCTGTATAATCTATGCATAAATCTTATTCGATCAATATTGTAAGGAAAAAATTGGTTGCCTGTAAAGTCGGTATACGGGCGAAAGTTTTACGTGACAACGACTTTGAGTGGTAAAATAATTTTCGTATAGTAGTCTCTCTCGCTCTTAGGCGGGCTAACCATGCCCGAGTGGAAGGGACGCGTGCCTCTCACTCGCTCTCATTGTGAGGGCATAACGTGAGCGGAGCGTAACGCAGTTTCTTGAAGTGTCACCCGGCAAACCAATTTATAAGACGTTGTCACGTCAAAAAACTCAAACGACTGGTAATTGAAGGAAAAGGTCGAAAATAAAATAGTACATATATATCGATGTTTCTTTTATTATTTGATTGCGCCGCGCAGCACTAGTATTAATGCAACTAAGCTCTATAAATTATACGCTACGAACTCGACTATACCGATACAAACTTGTTCCAGTGGCTTTTACAATTTATTCGCAGTTACTTTCCTTTACATTTGCTTATGGGAACGTATCAATAATCTATCTATATATTATATACTAAGCCCTGTCCGTGACTTCGTTCGTGTAGCAGTAGTTACTTTGGGCTTACGCTAACAGGCAGCGGAAGCTCTCAAGAGGCAAAAACATTCCGATTTTGAAACATTTTTCATTGTAGCTCTGCTCTTATTGGTGTTAGCGTGATGGTATAGCCTATAACCATCCTCAGTAAATACAATACAATACAATACAACACTGTAATAAATCGGACCAGTAGTTCTTGAGATTATCCCCTACAACGCCAGAAACTCACAAACTTTACCTCTTTATAATATTAGTATAGATAAAATGACTAGCGTGCCCAGTGGACGTTATTCCGTTCTAGTAAAAAAAAACTGGACAAATTATATACCTAAATCTTCCTCATGAAACACTTTATCGATTGGTGAAAACAGCATGAAAATACGTTTTGTAGTTTTTGAGTTTATCTTGAACAGACAGAAAGCCAGACTTATATTACTCTTAAGCGCCTGAAAAAAAATCGATATTTTTTTTTAGTTTTATGCCATAGACACAGACTCTTTATTAAAACAATTCGAGCGTTTTATATTATGGGGCGTCACGAAGCATTAAAGACTAAATTGTAAGGAATTCGGTATCTTAACTCTGCTCTCCCAATACATTCTTGATAATCTAATGTATGTCCGTACAAACTTAGTTGAATTTAATAAAACACTAACATAATTTAAATAATAGAAACAATAACTAATTGGTCATTCCATGTTTCAGGTTCACTGAGACCAGCTACGGTTTTTTAGGTAATAATGTTAGGTTTAATAACGAAGTCCCAAAGCATATTACCGATTTGCCAGATGGTAAGTTCAAGCAATGTTTCAAACGGATTTTAATATCTAAAGGTTATTTTAGGGTGAATCCATATGTGAACGATGGACGTCTGGAAATGACGCACCTCTCTGTGCATCCATCAAAAATGAATTTACTATAACTATGTAGATCACAAATATGTTATGTATGATGGAAAAATAAACCAGATCGAATTTCTTGCCACTTCTTTTTGATGACTGACATGCTTTTGTTCGAACTAGTGGTAGTATTGACATTCATAATGCCTCCTCAGGGCTCAAATTGAATAAAGCATTTTTTATTTTGATTGGTTTCTTAGAGAAAAATAGTTGAAGGTGGTAGAGCCATGCTGATGTAATAACTGGTTTCAGCATGAATAGGTCGGCTCGTCCGGGGTGGTATCACCCTCTCACGACGTGAAGTAACATTGCTTGCATTGTTGCGTTTCGTTCGGTCAGTGAGTGCGCGGGAGGCCCAGCTCCCCCTTTCCCTTCTCTCCCTCGTCTTTCCCTTCTACCTACCCCTTCCGCACCGACATAGGCTGACAACGCACTTGCGACACCACTGGTGTTGCTGGTGTCTATGAACGATGATGATCACTTAACATCAGGTGACCCACCTGTTGGTTTGCCTCCTCTGATATAAAAAATACTGTTCCCGAGGTATAGGTCAAATCTACATAAAAACGGGCTAAACCACAGGCAAAAGCCAGTCATTTATAAAGAGACAAAGCGGACGAAGACGCGGGTGGCCACTTGTATCTATTATAAATTTGTCTATATCAGTCATTGGTTACTAAATTATAAACTATGTTTAGTTTGGCATCAAACGATCGTGTTACCAAAAAAATAAAAGAATAAATTATTGAACTACAAAAAACCAATAGAACAAAGTATCGAGTCCCTTCTTGAAGCCTCTAAATTGATTTGAATCGAGTGTAAATCATTTCGACATAATAATTACATTGAACATCTGAATGGAATGTAATAAGCAGGCGGACGATTTGAAATTTGACGATGATTACATAGCGCCTGTCATACTTATTGCTGTCTCTCATGGTAATTTATCTTATTAAGTTTTATCTGTATATTTTTTAATTTTTATTATTAAGTGACAAGTAAATCCTCTAACAAGAGAAAGAGACAAAGAAACTTCGGGAGCGCTTGGATTGATTTTTAAAAACTACTAGTCGATTTTAGACAATTTATAATAATAATGTCAATTTTAGACACTTAATTATGTAACTTAAATTACAGTCAATTTTTGACTTCCTAACCTACGTGTTTAACCTACAAGAGACGATGCTAGACTCCCCTGATATTCTAACTTAATTCTTATCCTACCTATTTGTAATGTACTGACCTAGCGTCTATCTTCCATCCTGTACGGGTAACTCTAGGCGAGCTTTCTTTAGTTTAGGCATCTATAAGGAGTCTATGGGAATATAACTAGGTTGACAATATTTACAGTTTTTAAATATACCAAGTTTATAGTACACAATTAAAATTAAACCCAAAATGTTGAAACTTAAAATTAAAAAGTGCAAAAAAGAACTGAACTGCAAGTTATAAGGAACTAGACTTATTATACACTTAAAATAATTAAAAACATTAACATGAATTGATTATTTATGTGTGTAACTATGCAACTATCTATGGATATATTCTTATTAAATATAATCTTAATTTTACTTAATATTTTAACCTTTACATACTACAAAATGAAGTTGCTTCCGATATCTGTTCCCTTAGATCCTTTAAACTATTTAACGGATTTAAATACAGTTTTCAGCAATAGATAGAGTAACTTTATATGTATAATACCATACATAATGTAGTACAGAAAAGCCGAAAAATTCGAAGATTTGTAATGTGATGTCGTAATATCTTTGTGCTTTTTTTTTTTTTTTCTCGAACTGATTACGCTATTGACCTGGCAAGGTCTTTACAGCTTCACCGGACTACTAAGGCGAGCGCTTAAGGCACTCAGCCGATTTTATTTTTGGTAACTAGCTCAAGGGTGCACGGCACACCTCGGCTTGGCCGTTACCTCTGAAAATCCCGATCTGACCTAGCTAAACTATGCTAAGCTATACATGTTTCCATTTTTGGATCATGCAATTAAAATTGCATGATACAAAAACACAACATGTGAGTCGAAAAGGAGTAAATTAAATCTACTCGATTCAGTTCGATAAGGGAAAAAAATTTACCAAAAATAACCCTTCCACAGATGTGTAAGGTGCGTGTCTGATTAACTATGTATGTGTAAGATCGGCAGGCTCGGGAAGGCCTCTCTAGAGTTGAGAGGCGGAGGTCGGGGCCTAACGGGAGCGGCAGACGCCCTGGACGGGGAGACCTGCCTGCGGTCGCGAGGGCGACGAGTGCGGGGGGCGCGGGGGCAACCGCGATAGTTCGCGGTGTGCCCGGTCGAGCCGCAAAGGACACAGCTGGGAGGCTCAGAGGAGGTCGGGGTGCGGATACACTCCCTAGTGGAGTGATCTCCGAGGCATTTTACGCACCTGGGACGCAGGTGGCAATTGCGGGCGGAGTGTCCGTACACCTGACAGTTGTGACACTGTGAGGGTACGAACGTTTTGCGCGGGGGCTCAACGGTAATACCGGTGAGGCCGCACAGGGACGAGAGAGACAAAATAGCTTTCCCCTCTTTAGTGCGGTCGAGAATAACCAGCACTAAATTGTAGGGAGCTTTCGTGCGGGGGTGGTACATTCTATGTACCTCTCTGACGGGAAAATCTCGCGACTTAAGGTCGGATGAGATTTCCTCAATCGGGATCTCAGCTGGGACTCTGCGGAGGACTGCTCGCAGTGGACGCTCGTCTTCGAGCGCGTGGGTGAAATAACCGAACTTCTTTTCTGAGAGAAAAGAAGTCAGTCGGCGGTGGTCGTCGGTGGTGGGGACTTTCACTTTGATACCGTCAACAGTGTTGACGGCAGAAGTGAAGAAGATTTTCCGCGAGTGTAGACTCGCGGAAATCGTGACCCAAGACGCCTTGTCTTGAATCGTAACGGGCGGAGGTGGGCGAGGCTTCTTATTTGAAGCACGGGCGGCGTGGCTAGACACCGAGGCGATGTTAGCCTTTCGACCGAGTTCCGATTGCACGGAACCGGTCGGAGACACGGGACGGGAAGAACCGGCTTTCCGGCCGTGTGAGACGGTAATAAAACCGTCATCGGAGGACTTGACTGCCGATATGGACGGATCAACGTCCATATCGGAGTCTGGGAGTGAGTGAGACAAAGAATCGACACTCTCGTCAATCGGTAGTGCCGAAAAAGAATTCGCTACTGCGACATTAACGGAGGGCTTGGAGGAGGGCTGCGCGGTCGGAGGCCTCTCCTTCCGCGATATCTTTGTGCGCTTAAATCGCAAACGCTGACTACACGTTACGAGTAGATAGATCAAATTAATGTAATAAACGAAAATAATTCAGACTATAACTGATTTAAAATTTCAAAACAGAATACATTTATTGCAATGTTTTGAGTTTTCAGTTCTCTCGGCAGTCCTTCACACTGTATCAACGTTTCTTCTTTAATCTCAATCAATTTTGATGACATTTAGCAAACAATAAATGTATGCCATTTCAAAATTCATAAAGTATAAGAAATACCTAAAATACAATTTTAAATCCTAAAATAGTCATATTTTAATAAGGCAAAATAAATTACACGAAAATAAGTGTACAAAAACGCGTGTGAAACGGCGGACAGTTACTAACTGGTCTATATAAAAATATTAGTAGACAGACGTCGATATCGTTTGAATTATTACTAAAAGTTGCCACACCTAAGTATATTCCAGCAGGATATTTTTATCTCACCCATATTACTATATACCTGGTCAGATGGAGTTGCAACAGATCAATTTCTGTATCGTTCAATATGTCGTCCTGAAAATTTATACACCTAAATATCAATTATAAAACGATGAATACAGTCACAATATCCATTTAACCATAAAATAGTTATTACAAGGAGTATAAAAAGCATGCGAAGCTTTTAAAATACATATAATACGAAAAAAATATGCGCTCAATGTTAATTCATTAGAATAGGTTGATAATATTGTTTTAAGCACCATCTAGCGGTTACTACCGTAATAATTTATGTAATTACCAACACCTTAAACCAATCATGTGTAATGTCTTTTGCTAAAATAGATGGCACTAGTAGACAAAAAATTCCTATTTTTTCTTTACTATTGTTGCTGTATTGTTATTTACAAACTGAGTATTACGATTTGTTTTTTTATTAATGTTTTGTATTGTTTTGTAGAGACTATGTCATCATTTTATATTCTTTGAAATTATAATCAAATGCTAAAACCTAAACAACAATAAGAGTAACAATGTATAACAATTAAATTAATCGATCTTCAAGTACAGCAATCGAAACACACCAATAATTGTTAAGTGATAAATTTCAAACATAGGCGAGCCGAACGATGTTTACAATGTTCCTAACAATTCTTCTACATATTCTTTAACCGACGAAAAAAATGGAGGAGGTTCTTAAACTATAATATAAATAAATAATCTATATCTATACTAATATATAAAGCTGAAGAGTTTGTTTCTTTGTTTGTTTGGTTGAACGCGATAATCTCAAGAACTACAGATCCGATTTAAAAGTTTCTTTTAGTGTTAGATAGCTCATTTATCGAGGATGGCTCTAGGCTACATATCATCACGTTAAAACCAAAAGGAGCTGAGCACTAATGAAGAATGTCTCAAAATCGGACTATTTTGGAAGCTTCCGCTGCGTGTTAATGTCAGTATTATATGTGTTGCCATGGTAACGCCATAACATTCTATCAAAAATATTTTCATGGTTTATTTTGTATTCCTATTAAAAAAGTTTATTCTACGTTAGTTTTGTTTTCGATTTTTAATTATACGTGTTACGTTTATATCGCAAACATTTCTTAAGTTTATTTTGTGTTGTTATTCAGAAAGTTTAGTAGTAATAATATTCGTCCAATAAGACAGTCGAAGGAATTAATCCATACAGCCAATTCTGAAGTTGTCAATATAGTTTTCTTCTATGTCCAAGTTAATGTAAAGGTATAAGCGCCGAATCCTCTACATAATATAACGTAATTTTTTATCTTCTTAATCTTCAAGACCATAGAATTAATGCTTCGTGGTTTTATTTTTCATTCATTTCACTTATGCAAAATAAACTAACGATATTATATAATACGCAACCAATTTCTACACGATATAGAATCATGTAACACAATATTATGAAAAAAATATAAAATCCACTACATGACAGACTGAAATCCCGCCAAACACTCTTAAAAAACTCTATTCTACATTAGTTTTGTTGCCAATTTTTTATTTGTGATATATTACGTATTATAAAAGTAAAGTGAGTGTAATTTATATTAAAATAAATTATTTTTGGTGAATACAATCTGTGATGCTACAAACATCAACATTTTTTTTAACTCTGTCGATATGTCTGTTTTTTTATTTGTTCCGGGTAATCTCCGAAACGACTGGACCTATTTGCATGTTTTTTTTTTCTTAGAAATGACTACGCTTAACAGCTTCACCGGACTACAAGTAATATTTGAACGGGAATTTTACGGGCAAATAAGTAACTAATTAGCTGTTTTATTTAATATTGTTCGATATTGTGTAGCTTCATATTTTCTTATATAGTGTGAGCACTGAGGGTGATATATAGTTTAAAATTCTAGTTATGTGGCTGATCATAATTCCATCCCATTCGATACACTATTAGTATTCACATACATAATGTACACGTTACCTGTTACAGTAGATGATGTGCGTGTGATACAAATATTTTTGAAATAGTATTATTGTAATTTACACTAGATGTGTAATCACAATTTTAAATTTATTTAATATATTAAAAAAAACGCGTGCGAAGCCGCGGGTAACAGCTAGTATAATATATATATATATATATTATAGAATATATATATATATATTATTATAGAATATATTATAGAATAATAAATATAAATAACTATTTTCTTAAAGTAATGCAAGTATACCTAAATGATTTTGAGTCGGCGCCAAATCATCAGTGAACTAAATTACTTTAGATTCAAATTAAAAATGCAATGTGAAATCTCCAGCGGTAACGTTCGAATTGTTTTCTTATATATACTTTACGTAATTAATTAATTTGCTTGTTTGGCACCGACTTAAAATCACTTTTTTTTTCGAAATGACCACGCTATTGACCCAGCAAGGTCTTAACAGCTTCACCGGACTACTAAGGCGAGCGCTTAAGGCACTCACCGATTTTATTTTGGCAACCAGCTCAAGGGTGCACGGCACACCTCGGCTTGGCTGTTGCCTGTTGTATGCAAAATCGCGACCTATCTTAGCTAACTTAGCTAACTATTCATATATGTATGAGTTATTGAAACGTATATGTGTACCAAGCATACACGCCCCATCAACTCCTCCATATATTTATTATCGGAAAATTGAGAGTTTTTCAGTTCGATTAGGGAAAAAAAAGTAAACCCTTCCACTTTCATATGTAAGCGTGTGGGCGTGCGCGTGTGTGGGGGTGATCGTGTAGTGTTGTAGCGGTGATGTATATTTGTGTGTCACCGTATCGCGCAAGCAACGCACTCAAGGGCTCCCTACCGAGGGATCGAACCTAGGCTTGAGCCGCTGCCGTGGGAGGCCTAATCGGGTGCTTAAAATCACTTAGGTATACTTACATTACTTTAAGACCGTAGTTATTAAGATTAATAAAGTAAAAGTTTATTATTTTTGTAACAGACCCAACTTCGTATATTAAAAAAAAAAAAAAAAAAAAAAAAAAAAATAAGTTGTCTCATCTAGTGTCGAGTAGTATCCGTGTAAGTGGGTACACGAGCGGTACGACGCCTGTACTAGACGAGGTAGGCGGAGCTTGAAACTCCTGCGCGGGTCATACGATGTGTAGGAGGGATGGTTTGATGGAATATCTGCAATGCGGATAACGGGGAAAGGGGAAAGTTATATAAGCTTTGGTAACGGTCGTTTGGGGATTAGTGTTGCTGTATCTAGGGAAGAGTCTACAATAGTCTGCGTGTGTTCGCGAACCTTCGTAACCGTTATTCTAGTTCGTCATAACGCTAGTTCTCATTAAAAGAACAAAGGAAATAGTTACTTTGTCAATAAATGTGCGCGAGAGTACGTTCGTAACAAAATTAAAGTCGAAACCTATGCAGTCCAGCTACAGTGCCGGCAAAGTGTCTCGAATTGTACAGCATTAGTCAGAAATCCGCATGTTTTACCTAGACCATGAGCATCTGAGGGCAGGGCCGAGGTAGCAGTCGCGATGTTCTTCACGTGGTGCGCGAGAGTTCGTCAAGTGTATTAGAGAAAATCTCGTAAAGAAAGCATATTAAAAGAGCGTCAGTGAAAGAAGTGCGTGAATTAATGGTCAATTTAGAGTCAGTACAGTGAATAAGTTGCGAATATTAATTACGTAATCAAGCTAAATAAACACGTAAAGTTACGTCTTGGCGAAGTTAGGTATTGTTGTGTTATAAGTATTCTAATCCATAATTTGTTAATATCTTGTGTTCGTGAGACCTACGAGACTGTAAGTAATTTATAAATTATTAGAATATAACTTTGTGTGTGAATTTCTATTTATAGAATTCAAACAATAACTTGTTACGTAAACAACTACAACAAGACATACATTACATTGCATTAGCAAAAAGGATCTGTAATTCTGTTTTATCAGAAAGAAAGATTATTTAATTGGTGTCAATCTATAATTAGAATTCGTTCTGAGTCAAGTTCACAGGCTTTTGGCTAAGTAGAGGTTAGTATTATGCATTTAGTAGTTGTTGGCTTGAATATATATATATTTGTCTGAAGAATGTGAACTAGATTCTACTGGTATATTCACCTTCTTTGTTATTCTCACAATCGCGAGTTACAGATCTTTTAGCTATTAATATTAATAATTGTTACATGAATCGGATACATTATTGAATACAGTAAGAAGGTTTGAATTCTATAAAAGTCAGGTAATTGTTTATATGCAGTTGTTGTCATAAAGTGTGTAAAGATGTGATAGTTCAACCATGTATTTATGCAACAGCAATGATTATTTCACTAAAATGTAAATTATTATATTAAGTAAGTTCAATATATTGCAAACCTAATTAGAAACTTTAAAGTTAAATAAACATAATATTATTGAGGAATATAAGCTGTTAACTAGAGTAGGTTCTCTAAATAATTTTAATATGTTGTACTCAATAATTTTATTCATATGATTCAACCAAAAGTATTTATTAAAGAACACAAACAAAGACACAGTACTATACATAAGCTAAGGTATTGTAGTTCTGATTCTATCAGAATGAGGTAAATTGAGGAAGAGAAAGTTCGCATGGGTAAACCTGTGACTTTATAATTTACTTACTAAATAATTCTCTAAACTGATGTTGATTCGAGTTCATAAGCTTTTAGTCAGCAGTGTTTTATTATAGGGAGTCCCAGTAGGCGTTGATTTGGGTTGCACCTAAAGCATATTACGCTTCGGCGTTTTTAACTCTCTCTCTCTACCAGGTAAACCGTTTTGCTGGGTAGGGAAGGGGTTACATATGCCTGAGGGGAAGTAGGGTTGTTGTCAGCGATACGTTAGCCCTGACCCGGGGATTGGTTTGGTCTGAAATGCATTGCGCATCTCCACCAAAGCACGAACCGGTAGCCGTCTTTTGTCTGACATGATCAACTCTCATGAAGCCTCTGCCTGGTGTTGTCTCTCGACTTAACTCAAAATCAGCATCCTCTTGTGTTTATAATTCAAAAGAATATGAACTGGATTCTACTGCAAGTTATGGGAAGCTTTCTTTAAGATTGTCACAACCCCACACTATACTCTTTACAGTTATCAACAACACTTGTTTCATAAACCATTTATATTACTAAAGTTTAATTATAATTGAGTTCTAAATCCTCAATCAAATATATGAAAATATAACTTGAGTACATGATTATAATAGGAATCTTAAGAAGTTACAGATAAAATAAGGCAAATATATTGCCATAGAATATAAAGATTAATCTATAATACAAAAAAGGTATAGAATTAAGTTGAGATCTCAATAGGCTAAGATAATATTAGTATTGTAAGATTATAAATGAATATTTATATACATAATGTATACATATATATATATATATAGAACATATCTATTTTTGGTGCTTAGGCCAGATCGAGTTTCTTGCCGGTTCTTCTCGACTGGATAGTTTCCGAACCGGTGGTAGAGTCTTCTGAACCACACTATACAATTGCTTTGCAAAGGGATTGAACCCTTATGCCTATACAATCAACTATTACCAGTATCGCTTGAATGTGTACTGAGCAGAGTTAGCACAGCATTATTTAATTTATTTGTTGTTATTTATTAACAACTTTGGTAAAGAATATTCTGTGTGGGATCCTCTTAGCACATTATAAAATAATGGTGACTGGAACCAATCAGAAGTCCAACTACCAACCTAAATTAAACACTACAATACTATTTGTAGTCTAAATGCTAGTGCCGACTTAGCTCTGCACATCCTGCACCAATCCTAATCCGCTTTCCTTTTGGAACTAGTGCGGTTATATAATTCTATTAATGGTTATGCCTACCAATTAAAAGGCAATAATATATTTACTCTAGTGGGTGATTTAGCCTTTTGAATAATCAAACTGCTATGATTTTCACCCCATACTACTTTGTTAGGGCGTAGCTAGTCTTCTCTATATCCATGTCCTTTGATCCACACCGTGTTAAGTGACCTGACGAGTGGATTGGAGCTGACCTTTATGTCTCTCCTCGTATCCCAGTGTCAATCGTGTCGCTATACCCGTGTTGGGGAGGCTTGGATTGAAGCAAGTTACATTTCCTCCTCGGATTGACTTTGTCTCCTTGGAACTTCTTCTTCTATCTCGTGGGAACCATGGTAGTCTGGATGTTTATCAGCTCCAATCACTCACTAGAGATTAATCTACGACATTTCTTCAATTGATTTTATTAGTTCCTAAACTCCTTATATCTCCGCCTCTTATCCATGTAAACTCCCAGCAATGCTGGTAGAAGTTGATTGTTGGGCTTAACTGTAAATTCACTGTAATTACAGTTGCCTCTCAGAGGTGGGCTTGAGGAGGTGGGTCTTTTAAAAAAAAAAATATAAAAATACTTTACAAGACCTAACACATTTATTACATAACTTAACATTCATAAAGGGTATTTATAGGGTGTATGTATATAATAATTTAATGTATTATGTCTACAATGGTTCATTTAGAGATTTAATTTGACTTTAAATTATTACATTTAGTACTTGTTATTTGTTTACTTTATTTTGTAAAACTGTCTTAATATGTGTTATTACTTCATTTAACTGATTTTAACCAACTGCATTTAATATTCATTATTATTTTCTATATTTGATTTTAACTAATTGCATTTAATATTTGTTATGTGTTTTCTAAAGTTCTAACTACATTAACTATGAACAATGTAATGTTTTGTGAGTACCAGATTAAAACAACTTGGTTCTACAAATTTTGTTTCAATACACAACGTAAAAGGGTCCTAATTACTAAATGATCATGGTAATAATAATAAGAGTGATGGTGAGTTGGAGATGAGGGAGATGAAGTGACGCTGGTGTTGAGTGATCTCAGAGAGATGAGAGCTTAGAGATGTGTGGAAGAGGGAGGGGCGTTACATTTTTTCATTTACATTTTTTTCGGCGGTTTAATTTTTTGTAAAAAAGTTTTTATTCCATTAAAATATGATGCTAGCTGTAAAATTAAAACACGCAGCATATGCTTCATGCGAATTAATACATATCCAGAATCTAAAATCGAAATCGATTATTTTATTAAAAGTCATGTACAGACGAAATCCGACCGCAGTTCAATTGTGTTAAGATTGAATTTTATTGCGATTTATGCGAGAGTCTGTGTACCTCCATAAACAATGCATATATTTTACATAATTTTGTTTTATTATGTGATGCGACTATAAGTACGTTATTATTAATTCTATTTTGATTTATCTTATATCATATATCACTTATTTAATGAATTCTTGCTCTGAGTTGTTTAACCGCAGCTTTTTTTAACAATTAACATGAACGGAAACAACGAATGTTATATGTAATTTAATTTAATATATTTATAACATATCATTATTAACCAGCAAGAGACCACTGAAGGCTATGGCCTCTTCCCGAAAGAAGGTTTTATAAATGTATCACATTTTTCTAACAAATATATATATAAGAGTGTCCATTATTTACCAAGTTGGCTTTTTTGAAATAACCATTTTAAAATAACCATAAATGTACATTACAAATAATCTTAGGGCTTCGTTGGCAAGCGCTTATGTACAATCATTTTAAGATCGCGAATGATATAACTTCTTACATTTGACATTTCCAATAGGCAATTCGACCTTTCGAAATATTTTACAAATGCAGTTTGGACACAAACAAAACCTTACCCAGACGGTACACTCAGACTTAAAATTAGCTTAAATATTATATCGCAAGAATATGTTCTAGGCAAAGCACTTTTATTGCAATGAAAATAATTATCTCATCTTTTTAATTGGTTTATTTAATTATGTCCTAATCTTATATATATATGTATATACATACATATAGGTATATATAAGCTTTTTGTACCCTTTCTGTAAAGGATAATCATTTAGCCACTTTATTACTTCAATTTTTTTGGGAAAAATAGCCGTTATTATTGGTGATTTTTTTTATATCACAAGAGACAAACGAACAGAGTTGGTTACCTAATGTTAAGTGATCACCACCGTCCATAGACACTTGCAACACCAGGAGAGTGAAAAGTGCGTTAGCAGCCTGTGTTGGGGAAGGAAGGAGAGAAAGAGAAGAGGAGAAGGGGAAGGTGAGGAGAGGTGGGCCTCCGGCGTTCTCACTGACCGAAAGAAACGCAACAAAGCAAGCACTGTTACTTCACATGGGTTTTCTCCGAGAGGGTGGTACTACCCCGGTCGAACTTCACGTTGAAACCAGTAATAGCTTCAGCGTGGCTCTACCACCTACATGTGATTTATATTGAAATAACACAATAGGACATTTATCAAAGTGTTTATATTAATTTTTACAATTAAAGTTACTAAGATTTAGCTTTTTAGTTGTTTTATAGTCAATTAATTACATTTCACGGTTGAGTGATAAAAAAATGATAGCTACGTTCGGATTAGTATTCGTTTTTTTTTTTTCGAAAAGTCTACGCTATTGATCCAGCAAAGTCTTAACAGCTTCACCGGACTACTGATTAGTATTCGTCTTTCAATGTAACTACGAGTATAGTATCTGCATGAGACTTTTTTTGTAACCTCGATATTATTATACGCGACGACAGTGTTGTTTGCAAATGCAATTGGTGTTTCATGCAAATTTCGTAGAGAACCTGTTTTCTCGTATAATAAATGTATCGTTGTGATATTTCAAATATTGAGCATAACAACTCGTATAAATATTTCACTTTTAAACATGATTTTAGTTATCACGTGTATTTTTTTCTTAATTTTATTTTTGGCAAACAATCTCCTAGATTGTTACTGCCATCATCGAGTATTTAATAATATTACAAGTGTCTTATGATATTTTTATCTTGTGACAAGATATTGGCACCCTTGTTAGAACATTCATGGAGTTTTTATGGCATTTCGGAATTAATACTCTGTGGTATTATTTTCCATCCATTTTACTTGTGTATAAAAACTAAGCTATATTGTGTAATATGTCACCAATATTATAAAATATAGAGACAAATTTCACAAGATCACTACATATTTAAACAAAGTATTCTGCCATTTCTGTTTGTCTGTTTGTTCGCGATAAACTCAAAAACTACTGAACAGATTTTCATACGGTTTTGTCCATTAGATAAACTGATCACGAGGGTTTAAGTATATGATTTGTCGAAGTTGTCTTTATTATCAGAGCGGGATAACGTCTGTTGGGCCTGCTAGTTATGAGTGAAAATATAGAAGTCACAATGACATACTAAAATCCCGCCAATAACTCCATTTCATATTGTTATTTCTAACATTTTACTCTTTCTTGCTGATTGATTTAGCATCCATTTTAATTCGAACTAACCAACGCTCTCGGTCTTTAAGAACTTTTACTACTTTATAGGGCTTGACGCCAAATTTAGTCGAAATGGCAACTACCGTAAAGGTATAAAGTAAGCGGCGAACTCGGGCTGTTGACTTGTGTACAAATTCCACGAATTATTTTTTAACCAAATATATGTTTGCATGTTACTTATTTTATTCAATTTACTCTTTCTCTCTTCGTCAAGTACCTATCTTTCGTTCTTTTTGCACCGTCGTAAATAAAACTTTGCCGTAAAATTAGATCTTCGAATTTTAATCTAACTATAATAAAACAATTTTAAGAAGTCTATCGTATTTCTTTTCACTCTTTGACCTCCAAAGCAAGACCCTGGCTATATATACGGCCTTAATTACAGTAGTTAAAGTGATTATATTATTAAATCAATAACAAAGTCAAAAGACCGTGCACGCAATACCATGGTTATTACGGTAAATTTGACAGGACGTGTTATGTCTTGCGTCAGTGGCGAAGCTATCATATTAATATCTTAGAGTAGCTGCATGCTGCGACTTCATGTGACTTGTTTATTATGTTATTTTATGTAAAGAGTTAAAAAATAAGCACTACAACGTATAAAAATTGATGAACGCGTAATGTTCATTAAACTTCCTTTGAACTTAATAGCCCCATATTAATTGAATGATAATTATTCTTTTTTGGATAATAACTATTTGTCTAATACAAAAAGATATAAATGGAAACCTATTAGTAGTTTTTGAGTGGTGTATAATTTAACTAATGTTTTTTTTTAATATCATAGGAGGCAAAGGTACAGGTGGGTCATCTGATGTTAAGTGATCACCACCCTCCATAGACACTTGCATAACCAGAGGAGTCGCAAGTGCGTTGCCAGTCTGTGTTGGAGGAGGGATGGGAAGGAAGAGGCGAGAGAGAAGGTGGCGAGAGGTGGTCCTCCGGCTCTCTCACTGACCGAACGAAATACAACAATGCAAGCATTGCTACTTCACGTGGGAGCTTTTGTGGGTCGGGTGGTACTACCCCGGGCGAACCGACCCATTTATGCTGAAGTGAGTAATAACTGTGTGGAATAATTCTAGTCTAAAAACGTTTAATATGAGTAATATATTTAATTGAATAATAATTAAATAGGGGCAAATCTAATACGTTTAACGAGCAATTCTTGTATATTGTTATATATTCAGAATATCGTAAACAAGGTCAGCGATTTCCGTGAAACCTAGTATGTAAGTTTTCATGCAATAAAAAAATATAGCTAGAATATAAAGTTAAATTTCGCTGCCGCTGTCAAAACAGAAATAGCTCAGATGGACATCGGCTGCTTCGAAAATCCCTTTAACCCCAGTTTGAATCCGAGTGACCAGCAAATACGATGTCTTTGTTGGTTTTTTTTTTTGTTATTTGGTGAATAAATGCTAATATTGTGAGACAAACCTAACAGCTTAATTTAATTACGATGTTTTTTAAAGAACCCAGCTAGACTCGGTCGTCCAGGAACTAAACAATTATCCTGACTAATATTTTGAATGCAAAATGTGCCTTACGGGTACAAAGAAGAACACATGACACAGCTTAACCAGGAAAAAAGATGAAGCAGTCGTAAGGACTGCCGATAGAAGTGAAAACTCAAAATCATGAAGTAACTGTGTTCTCTTTTGGGGGTTGAGGAGCTGCAAAATATTAATATTACATATACATCTTATACTATGTGTCGCTAGTCTGACGCAGGCCGTGCATGCGCAATACGCTCGGTCACGCTTCCTAGAATGTCGTCACGTGAAATTATAAGTTTATCTCCTGCCTAAAAATATCGCTCGGCGCACCTTAAAGAAGTTTTCATTTTAATAAAATTCTTTTCCCGAGAGGTAAATCAAATCTACATTTATGCGAGTGAAACGGGCAAAGGTTAGTATGTAATACATAAGCCACTTCTATATGCTATCCAACACGGCACATAAATACATAATATATCATACATATGTATATCGGTTAATTGCTACAACTCAAAACAAAACAAAATAATAGTATATTTATGTCAAAGAAATTATTTCAATACCATTTTTGTGGCTTATTGATTTCAAATGTATACATACAGCAAGTATACATGACACATTAATTACTCATTAAATTTTATTACAACATTATTTCGTTATAATCGTCAGATCGCGCCTTCAAAGAATAATTTATTACGCCTCTTTTGTTTAGGGCTGTCAAATTCTCTATGTTTATGTGGAATCTGTTTTAACAAAGAGGTCGAATGATAATTTAAACATAGAATAACAATTATTATATTATGTGGAAATGTTATCCATCTACCCATTGATCCATCTATTTTTACTTATTAATATATTAAACCCCCGTTTTTATTAATGCGAGGAAAACCATTATAGATACCCATAAAAGGTGAAAATACCTGGGGTAGAGAATGCGTTATGTCTGACTCGCACGGATTAAAACACCACATCCGTCCGCCGCATAGTAGAGGCAGCCGGGGATTGGTTCAGCTATCTTACCTGAGAACCGCCTCTGCAGCGATCTAGCAAAAGGTGGTCGCCAGGATCAGTTCTCATAGGGAGACAAGCTTGGTATACAGCCAGTCACCTCTCTTTTTCAACCAAAACGGGCATAACACAGAAGATGACCTCCTAGCACATCCCCTCAGGCTCAGTTACGGTAGCGAGAGGAATCGAACATTATACAGAAGATGACCCCCCCTGGCTCATCCACTCAGGCTCAGTGTAAGATAGTGGGAGGAGTCGGACATTACACAGAAGATGATCTCCCTGGCCCATCCTCTTAGGCTCAGTTACGGTATTGGGCGGAGTCGGGCATTACACAAATAGATACCTAGCTAAAATCTAACGCGTAACAAAAATTTCGCCTATCGCGTCATAAAAAGATTACGTTACAACCCTATTTGACGCTTATAGAGGTAGCTGCCGTATGCAACTGTTTGATCACATACCGGCAACACGTTTTTAACTGATAGATTAATTAGTGTTATTAAATATTTGATTATAAACACCTTTCGTATAACGCGTAATATATTATCATGCAAATTTTAAAAAGTTATTTATTATAATTTGGGTCAAAGGTTTCTTTTGTTTATGACATGTAGCCAACTCTATGACTCTGTTGAAGAAGTACTCAACGGACAAGGACAAGTATAGGCTCACAGTTCTGAGCATCTATCGTAAATTCAGACATTTTGTAATCATTCTTTTTTTATTTTATTATTGGCAACAATGATATTATAACTATATAGATATGTCATAAGCGCTTTGACAGTGCCTTGTTAAAATTTGGCTAGTTAGATTAGTTTGGACGACTGTCCCGTCAATTCGCCCGTATCTAAGCAACATATAACTATTTCTTTTTTACCTCCGATATTAAGCATATGCTATCTTACTTCCACATTTTATCTAAGACAGTGCGGCGTTACAATATTACTTTACGTATGTGTGCGTTATTGTTCTATTTGTTTTGTCAAAATATTACGTAGGTAACGTATCTTTCGTTATAATATCATTAATTGGCGGTACCGATCTTTTATTACCTCTTTAGTAAACAAACTTACGGGTGAATTATGTAGAATCTGCTTTAAATATATACTTACTTCTATTTCAAGGTTTGTTAGAAATTTCTGCAGACAGCTGTGACTTCCTAACATTAGGGGTACTGTTCCAAATTTTGTACCTTAAAATTAAGGGATGACAGAAACTATTAGTGTGGAAGTACACATGTTTTTACTTGGTTGAGGTTCTCATATATCAGACGTAACAATTAATATACTGGTTCATATACCAGACGTAACACCTAGTATACTAGTACATTTAGTGCTATTAAGTATTTGGGTGAAAGAACTTCGTTGGCTGTTTTCGGTTTGTCTAATTTTGTGTTAAATTTTAATTTTTAAAAGATATCTTGATACGGACCACATAAAGAGAGTGTCTATTTTAATTTAGAACACGCTCTCATAAAAGGTCCATCTTCATGGTTTTTCCGTATGAATTACAACTAAACTATTAAACTTTGATAAATATAATGGTTAAATAAAAATACATTCAACTTTTAACAACGATTTACAGATGACTGTGTTTTAAAATTAATAAGTTTCCACTAAAAAAATCAATTCTCCGTAGTCTCCTAGCGCAAAGCTGCCTGATTTTCGAAACCGATGTGGAATGCTTCTAACTATAAGAGATTAATTGATCCATGTAGGTCGAATATCATAAAATGCGTATAATTGTAACATAAACTTCGTACAGCACGATTTATATATTGTATCTAATTTGTATATGAATTCATTTTATTTGCTTAGACACATCGACCTCAAATACACGGCGATAATGAAACGAAATACATCATATTTTATTTATGATAATATATAGTAATCAATTTTGAAATGTATTCGAACCGTGACCTACATAGCAAATTAAGAATAACACTATCTATATATTTTTTTTATTGGAACACGGTAATGGGGCCGTTAATAAAACGCGTTCAGTTTTTGATGGGTTCTTATTCTGTCGTGTTGTGGATTTTATATTCAATTGGACACTTCTTTAGGCACGTTCAGCAATGTTTTCTTTTACAGTATATGAATTTATAATTTCGTGTCATGACATGCTAGTAGGCGTGACTATTAGACTGGTGACGTGTAGTATAAGAGCCTGTTTACATCTAGTATTGATATTTTGTACTGAGATTGTGCATTCCATCATATGTTTGATGAATTAATAAACTGTATGTAGTTATTATTCGATGTGCCAATAGAAGGAGAGACTGATGATAATAATTTCAATGTACAAATTATGAATTTTAAATCACATTATAATGAATTTGAAAATTCAATCTTTCACACACAGTTTAAATACCATTGTTTTAAGTTTTCACTTCTGTCGGCAGCCCTTATGATTGTTTCGGCTTATTTTTTTGATGACAAACATCTATAGGCGGAGAGTAAACCTGATTGTTTGCGTGGCGACGCGAAACACGAGCTTTGCACTATTAACGAAATACTCAAAAACATTTGCAACCCTATCTGTATAACCATATGAGTCAAAGTTTTTTGCCAGTCACTCGATCTACTAGTGTTATGGGTAGTACAAGTTTGAGCAACCCTGGGCTATGGAAACGTGACAATCGTAGTTCATTAGGCAATTTTGCAAATTTCTCTCTAGTTTTTCTTTTTATTTATTTTTAATTAGTTACTACAGTAGAAAGTTTTTAATTTCATATTTGTCGTGTAATATCACAATAATACTTTCTGACAGCCCGGAATTCTGGAATCCAAAGTGACTATTAGGAATATAGTACGTCTGGTGTTAAGAAGTTACAGCTGCCTGCGTGGAATTCTAACAAAGAAATAAGAGTAGGTAGTGGTCGTAGTAATAAGTTTTAAGTAGATCCTACCCCTATCCGATACGCTCAGGTGTGCCACAATGCTCAAAACTCGCGCCCACGCTCTTCAATCTGTTCATCAGAGACCTACCTGAGTTCTCGGGAGTTGAGGTAGGTTGCCATGCTGATGATACAGTTATCTACACTTTTGGCTGGCGGCTGGATTGGCTCAGGAAACTTTAGCACACTCGGTGATTGGTTTTTTCGATGGCGTATAGAACTAAATCTACCTTTCTATCCTATAAAATATATCTTTCTACCCTTATTTTTCCTGTTCCTATATAGTTTTGAGGAATTTTTCCGACACAAAATACATATAGGAGTTGTTGAGGCACGCATGCTTGGTACACATGCATGTTTCAATAACTCATATACGTAGATATACTAGATAGTTTAGCTTAGATTATCTCAGATAGGTTGCGATTTTTTCCCAAAACAGGCGACAACCCAGGCCGAGGTGTGCCGTGCACCCTTTGAGTTAGTCGCCCAAACATCCCAAATCGGCTGAGTGCCTTCAGTCCTCGCCTCAATAGTTCGGTGAAGCTGTAAAGAACGTTCCAGGCCAACAGCGTTTTCATTAAAAAAAATAGATTCTACAAAATTCATCCTTTTGTTTGTTTACTTAGCGAAATATCTTTACTCTTTATTGTCCTATATATATTACACCATTCTAGAGGAGAGAAGAAATTTGGGCCTCCGGCGCCCTCAATGACCGAACGAAACGCAATAATGCAAGAGCATTGTTACTTCACGTCGATGTTTCTGTTCGGGTGGTACTACCCCGAGCGAGCCGACCCATTCATGGCTGAAACCAGTAATCGCTTTAGCGTTACTCTACCAGCTACAAATAGTAAAGAAATCATTTTTTTTTTTTGTATCAGAAATACAAAAATGTTTTGACAATTACCTATGCGGTCTATCGGACTAAACAGGTATCGATAGTAGGAGAGAGTGAAGTATATTAAAACTTGTCTTACATTTTAGTACAAAATTAAATACTATCGTTGTTTCAAAATATTTAAAACCAATGACATAAACGACCTATTATTATTTGTTATTCGGTTATAAGTGGAAAGTTCACGACATTTTATTTTCTTGCCTTCAAAATAGTTAAACTAAAGGTTTTTGAACTTAGAAACATATTGTTAGGTTAGGTTATGACCTATTTTGAAGGCAAGAAAATAAAATGTCGTGAACTTTCCACTTATAACCGAATAACAATACCTTTACTGTTATATTAAATGGTTAATGTAACTATTTGAGTTAATATAAACTACTAGCTGATTCAGCCACGCGTTACTGTGGCTCAGCTATTAAATGTTGAATTAACATTATGATAAAGTACTTGGTAATATTATAATGAGTCTGCGTAAAAATTTGATATAGAAAAAGCGAGGTTACGTAGTAAATATATCAACAGAACACGTACAGCATAAAATAAATAGAAGTAGAAAAAGAAATCCAAAATTAAAACGAGGTGCCATCAATGAGATATATATTACAGGTCCTACAGTTGTCTTTCAACAAACTAATTTAAAGCACCATCTGTTGGGTTCTGATGAAACTTACAATTAATAACAATAATCAACATTGATATCATTTCATTTGTAATAAAAAAAATATTAAGGGCCATTTATCGAAAAATATAACATATCTCTCAAGTCGGACCATATTATAAATAAATAGTAACTTTCATGAAGATCGTTTAAGTAGTTTCAGAGTTCATAATGGACAAACATCATGATACTGGATTTTTGTATAGGTACTTAAAATAAATAAAAACTTTATTTCTATGATCATCTCATTGATATCCATCACAATTTAGAGTTCTCCACGATACGATATTTTGAGACAATAAAAGCTTAGTGACGAATGGCATCCTCATTGAAACCGGTCATGTAAAACTAGTTCCCGCCCTGGCATGAGTACTGTTGAAGACACACTAAAACATACACTACAAATCTTCCTTTTACAATACAAGCTAGCTAATTTAAAAAAAAATAGAAAGAACGTGACTAAACGTTAATCTTTCAATATTAGATTTCTGGTATGAATAGCTAGCTTAGTTTAGCTAACATAGATTCACCAAGGCAACAACTCAAATCGAGGTACGGCCACTGTGGCACTCCTGAACTTGTAGACAAGCGGTGAAATTGCTTAAGCGCTTACCTTAGTAGTCCGGTGAAGCTGTGAAAGTCTGTCAGGTCAAAAGCGTAGTCAGTTCAAAGAAAAACCTCCATACTATGTTATGTCTCACTCACTTATCCATGTTTTTGTGATACCAAATTTTTCTCTAACCCATAAGTTTTTCAAACATTCTCACATACAAACATTGTTCCAACAATTATAAACAACACAAAAATATTTTTCCAAGTAAATGCAGGCAATTTTGAAGTGACTCTTTTATGTATATTCGGCAATTTATTTTTATTTATGAAGATACACTTAAATATGATTTATTTAATTTAGGCCTTAAGAAGGCGCTTGCGAACGTTAGAACTACCACCGGTTCGGAAATAACCCAGTCATCGGGAAGAAACGGCAAAAACACCATTATACAGTACAGTATGTGAATACTAATCTTTGGACACTAAAGCCTCTTGACAAGGCACTTGAACTAACAGTCCGGCGAATCGTTAATATGCTTTGGAACTTTGTTGTAAAACTTAACACTATTATCTAAAAAACTGTTAATGATTTTACTGAATCTGAAACATAGAAGATATACACATTCGGAGACATGTCTCGTCACACTCCAATACACAGTTCGATACATAGTAACTGAGTCCGGAAAGCGACGGATAAAAAAGTCACTGTATCTCGTTTATCACCATGTGAATGAATATTACGATTGAAATAGATTACAATAGCTATGCCTTTTTTTTAACATGGGGTTATGTCCGACTCGCACGGACTAAAACCCCACGGTGTGCCAACAGAACGTAGTTGTTGGGGCAAGGGATCGTACCTGCTACTCTACCTTGTAGACCCGCTCCAACGGTCCGCCCGGCGGAAGGTGAATTTAACCTGTACGTCAGGATCAGTACTTTTTACTAGATGAAAAGTGTCCTAACTTAATTTCAGTTACCCCTGAAAATATCTATGCAAAACCCCATGATGATGGGTTCAGGTAGTTTTTAACGTTAATTGCATTAGACTTGCTGTATAAAACTTCTAGAAAAAGGTTACGCTAACACCATGAAATAAGAAAAAAAATGTAATGTAAATAAATTGAGATACTTGAAAAATTAAACAATATTATAACAAAGTTTTTGAACAATTCAGTCAACAGAAAAATACGGAACTGTAGCTTATATTTGATGCCCAATGTAATTAACTGAGGAACTTGTTAACACTTGTGAAACGATAGCAAATATTAATTAATCCTCTTTTTAGCGGCCGCGTTTGGGATTTACCTTCAAACACAGTGCATTAATATTATAAAATTAATTAAAAAACCAGGAAATACAATGTCGGAATCACTTGTAATTCCATGTATCAGATTATACAGTTAACATTACATTGGGTTGATTATTAATAAATACATTTACTGTTGCTATTAAATTTTATAAAAAGCAAGTTAAATTGTCTGGAGCAAGAATTATACTATTATTCTAACTGACCCGTGTAACTTCATTTGCACCAAATTGATGATTACCGATTTCAATTGTACTTTTAAACACGAAAAACCTTAATACAGGCTTATTACTGCAGCGACATTTACCGTTTGCAATTGTGAATCCAAACTATCTAGTGACTCAAACTTATACCCAGTTGGTATCTGAGAAATATTTTCTATATAATACGCTTAAAACCTGTTACATATTAGATACAGTTTCGTTAACACATATTTTTTATCTTTGTCGACATTTCATATTATGTGGTTAATAATTACGCATACAAAAGTCATGTAGCCGTAATTTAGTTGTAATGTGCTGGACTTTCATTCATTAAATTCTTACTTTACAATAGACCAGAGCTCATCGAATTTTCATACAAAAGAGTTAAATATAAATAATACAAAAAAAAAACAAAATTTTTGTCAGAAACATTATTTTTAAATTTAAGCTTTACTAGAGACATTTTTGTGGAAATACATAGGATTAGAGTATACTCTCGAGCCCACTTTTGTTAGATATCCTTATTTTTTGCAATCGACCAACCATGCTATTGTTGCTTTCTAAAATTGTGCCTCTTTTCCATAAGGCTTACGTTCCAAAAATCTTTACTCGTCTTTTATAAGGCAAGTTAATAAATCATATTCTGTGACTGCATCAATATTGTGTTAGAGATCCGCAACTAAACAGTGAAAGAGCAGTGTTTTGCCGACCACTGTCATAGATTACTTAGTATAATAAAATTTACAAAAAATTAAATTCAATCCATAAAAATTGATTCTAAAAATCGTATTGTAATGTCTTCAACTATAGTTTAATACATACCTATCTTATCTCTGATTGTCAAAAACCTACCAATATCTCAGTCTCAATTCATTTTCTATTCGATTTTTAGGAATTCCCCTGTATGTCTTCGAAATTCAAGGTATAATGAAGTTATAATGGCAACCACTTGAAAGTAACACCTTAAAACAATGAATTCTTGTAAGCGTTTTATAAATAACAAAATTTTGAGGTAACAACATTAAAAAGAAACATAACTGAATCGAGAACATCCTCCTTTTTGAAGTCGGTTAAAAATTGAAGAATATTAGGAATGTAACATCAATTTTAAAAGAAACAAGTATATGTAACAAAGTTGTTTATTTATATCATGTCTTACGTTTTATTTCGAAACGACATTATCTTTACCATAAGTATCACAAAGCTTTTTTAATTTGTCTCGTAAAAAAATATAGAATTATCTTCTTTTATCATATCAGAAGCTTTCTCGGCGATCATAATAGTTGGGGCGTTAGTATGGGCGCCAGGTATGGTAGGCATTACGCTTGCGTCGACGACTCTAAGATTACTAACGCCCAAAACACGCAACCGTGAGTCGACTACCGTTCCCATCGAGCAAGTTCCAACGAGATGATACAAAGTCGTACTACAACATAATACAAAACAACGCCAAAACTTCTTACTATGTCGCGGTAAACCATCGCAACCACACGCGGCAGGTACTATCAACTCTGCACCGACGTTTCTAAATAGGGTCGAATTTTCCAATTTTATGAAATCTTGAACGTACTTTACTAGATTCTCCAAGTCAATATCACTTTCGAAATATGCTGTGTTAATGATAGGTGGTTCCTTTGGATTAGTACTTCGTAACAGTATGTTTCCTCTTGATTGTGGATAAAGAAGGGATATTCTTGTGAACAGAACTTTTCGACCTTTACTTTTATCTATAACATCTTGACATATATCGTTACTAAAACCATAGACGATGCTACAGAAATTTATCATAGATTCTGGGTTATTGAACGGTAACATTATTTCTTCATAGTCAGGATATTTCTGAGTCTTGTTAAGTGTTTTGAAACCTAATATTAACGGATAAGGAAATCTATGTGGGTTCACTCGTTTAGATTTAATTGTCGTTCGATTCATTTTATGACCTATAAGAGTAGTCAGATGATCTTGTAAATTCTGACCTACAGGCAAATCCGAGATAACATTGATTTTCATATTCTCTAAATGAATTTTGGGTCCGATCCCAGAGAGCATAAGTAACTGAGGACTGTTTACAGCACCACCTGAAACAATAACTTCTTTCCCTGCCATAAATGTCATAGTTATATTATTTTCTGCGATGGCTTCAACACCGATAGCATATTTATCATCGTTAAATAGAATTTTTGTGACTAAGGTATTCCGAAGAATATGAAGATTTGGACGATCTTTAATCGGAGCTATGAAAGATTGTGCAGTACTCTGGCGCATACCATTAGCAATTGTAAACATAGCTTCGGTAAAACCTAGAGGATTTCTTGTATTTATATCACTAACGATTTCATCGCCAATTTCAGCGTGTGCGTGTAAATATCTATTTGCTTCTTTATTATACGATGCTGATACTCCTAAATAACCATACTTGCCATGATAAGATCTCTCAGACGTGTTCAGAGTTACTGGTTCTTTGAAATCTTCACTTTTTATGAAATAAGGTAATACGTTGTCCCATTTCCAAGTAGCGTCATTTGTTAAATTAGCCCATTTATTATAATCATGAAAATTTCCTCGAGTGTAAACCATGAAGTTTATGGAACTGGATCCGCCTAACATTTTTCCACGTGTTAGTTCAGCAGATTTATGTTTGTGTTGCTGGTGCGTATATCCATCTTTTTCTGAATAATATTTCCAATCAACATCTGACATTTTCATAAACAACAAGAGTGCTGGAAGCTAAAAAAAAACAAATTTATATTGAGGTTAAAACATTACACGGTACATTGTGATATGTGTTTCAACTTTTGTGAAATGACCTTATACTTGTATTTTTATATTTTTTCTTATAGAGATAAGAGAAAAAGTTGCTGGATCGTCAATTTTTTACTGTTTTAATTTTCAATATCTTCTAATCCAGATAGATTTAGATTACAACAATTTTGGAAAAGCTATTCAAGAAATCACCAAAAACCAATCAGCTGTGTGCTGTAGGTGTTATGATAATATATAAATGCGTAGGCTAAGTGTATATCCAAAATTGCTATAAACTTGTACAGTAAGCTCGCAGAATGACCTAATGACCAATGTATTCTCTTCATCCTAGAAAATTTGGTTTTTGAAATGAGCTGTTAAAATGAAATTTTTTAAGCATGACGTTGACTACAGGTTTGACCTGTTACTTAAATGTACCTTTTATCGACTGCTATACAGTGATCTTCCTGTGACAAGCATTTATCTTATGTAAGTATAACACGATCCTTTTTCGCAACAATTTCATTTTTGTTTAATAATTATTGTTGTTTCTTAAATTATATTTAGATATAAAGCAACATAAATTGTAACATATTTGATTTAAAGAATCATTTGATCACTGCCTATCCTAAAATGACACTCATTTTAGTGCGTAAAAAAACACTTACTATAGATTCTACTGGTGGGTTTCCTCCAGCTTCAATAAGTAATACAGATATGTTTTCAATTTCAGTCAGTCTGTTAGCGATCACACAACCTGCTGAACCGCCTCCAACGATAATGAAGTCATATTTAGCACCATCTAGGAAAACGTTGAAATATTGTATTATTTGTTTAGGGTCCGAAAAAATATGTAGAAATGGAAGAAACGTTATACGGATATGACCGCTTATGGAAGAGCAATTAACTTTGGACGTGTTTATGGTTATTTATAAAAGTTAATCCAAATATAACAATATTTGGTTACGATTTAGGATGGTATGACTTATTTATTAGACAATTTTTTGCAATATTTGTTTGATGAAATACTTTTTACAATTGTGTAAATTATAATTTACACTATTTAGTTCTTTCACAATTATTTAAGTTGCATTTATTTTTAAAATTGAATACTATCACATTTAGGTAGTTACATTGACGTATCTATTATGTATTTCTCATCAACTGCTCATTTTTTTTATTTCACAGGAAATACGTATTTTATCTGTATTTCTTGTAAACTACCCACCTTTTTATAGAATAAAAATCTATAAGCGGGTTGAAAATAGAACGAAAGTAACCTGTCAGTCGACATTAAGTGCTCTAGAGTCAAATAATATATATAATAATAATCAGTGCAGTATATCAAGTTTAAGCTTATTTAAACTACTATTTATTTACATATAACTATAGATACATTTGTGTTAACTTTAATGTGCATGTCTTTGTTTATACATTTTCACTTCTATTGTATTGACACTCGTTTTTTTAATTGTCATTTTGTCATTGTTACTTCAACCCTATAATCACTTCTGATTTTAATTTAATTTTGTTATATCTATTTACTGTTTCTTATAGAACAACCTAGATATGTCTCTAGTCTTTTATCTAACAATAAAATTAACGCCAAAATAAGTCAGCCTGGACAAACAATAGACAATTCAATTATATTTATATGTACTGCACATTACTCAATTTAGCACTTCTGTATAAGTGCATAATATTTTACTACGACTTTGAGAACATTTTACAAAATATTTATAGAACCAAGTTTGCGAAGTTCGAACAACGAATTCTATCCATGTGACAATATTTTGTTACAAATACCAACACGAATGTTTTTAAATACCTTGAACTTGTGGTTGTTCTGGCCACATGTATCCTGTCAGTTGCAACGCACTCAAAACATGTAACGCAGTTTTATATGAATTGAATTTACTTAAAGTTTCCAATAAATTCATGATTATTTCAAAACATTTATAGATATATAGCCTTCTATTACATATTACATATTAAATACATATTAAAATCAAATACATATTAAAATCAAATACATTTTAAAATCAAATACATATTAAAATCATTGTCATGAGTCCTCCTCATCTACGATAAACGCATTTGTTTTATTTCTTTGTATGATTTATCGTTTGATAACAATCTCACCTTATATTAAACTAGCGGGCCCGGTGGAGGTTGTCCTACCCTGATAATATTTTCGTTATATCATAGGACACAAATGAACAGATAGGTAACCTGATGTTAAGTGATCACCACCGTCCATAAACACTTGCAACACTAAGTGAGTCACAAGTGGATTACCAGCCTGTATTTCAAGACGAGAGGAGAAAGGTCTGGAAGGGTAGACTTCCGACGCTATCACTGACCGAACGAAATGCAACAATACAGACATTGTTACTTCACGTCGGTTTTTTGAGTGTGGTACTATCGCGGGCGAACCGACCGACTGAAACCAGTTATAGCTTCAGCGTGGCTCTACCACCTACAAAATACTAATAAAATTAATACTAATAAAAAAAACGTAAACAAATTATATACTGTGAAGTAACAGTGCTTGCATTGTTGCGTTTCATTCGGTCAGTGAGAATGCCGGAAGCTCACCTCTCCAACCCTCTTCCCTTACCCCGCCAACACAGTCTGGTAACGCCCTTGCGACTCCTCTGGTATTGTTGGTGTCTATGGACAATCGTGATCACTTAACATCAGGTGACGTACCTGTTAGTTTGCCTCCTATAAGGTAAAAAAAAATTGCTGAAATACATCTATTGCTGTCGCTTAGAGAGAAATTTTCAACTGGAAAGTGGTAGCTATCTAAAACGCCTTACCATCAAGATATGGTTTTCTCGTGATATCGTCTTTCAAATTACAAGTCTTCGTCCATTACTGAGTTAAAGTTTCGCAGAAAGTTTCCATCGCGTTCACTATAGCTGTAGAAAAAGTTACCCGCTATGGTTTTCCCCCAGGACTATGACAGGGTTGTTTTTGAAAAGGAACTGAAATATACCGCCCAAAGACGGCAACATACCGATAGTATCTCTGGTATTCCTGTCCTCTACAGAGTGTAGACCGTTTCTAAAACCTCTTATTTCCGAAAAACCTACTTCATTTCACAACAAGAAACCATTATAAGCACGACTTTACCAAGTTTTGCTACAAATTGCCAAATCAATCACTTCTAATGTGTCCACGTATCACGTAACTGTTCATCAGTTAACATTACGTTGGGTTGATTATTAATACGTTATATTATTCAACATACCGTTGAAATTAGTTTTTATATATAAAAATTAGCTTTTTTGGATCGAGATTTTTAATATTATATTTATTGATAAAATGCTCAACAAATAATTAGAAAAACTTCTTAAGATTCTACTCTAAAAAATTCACTACAAAGTCTCTGACTCTAGATAGGTAGGTACCTACTTAGTCTTGGATTGTCATAAAGGATATCATGTCATTTTAGGAAATTTCTTGATATATCTTCAAGATCCAATGATAAATTGATTGATAATAAAATGAAATTACAATATGTAACAAACATAGAAAACAAACTGTTCGAAATGAAACCTCCTTTTGGAAGTCGGCTAAAACTATTATACCGTTTTTAAAAAGAAGGGGGTTCTTCTTCTTCTATTTTATTTTTGGCAACTAGTCTTCTATTTAGATTGCGTTCCGGTAGTAGCTCACAACGCTCACGCTCACGACCGCGAGTTTTCCTGTTCCACTAGCTCGCGAGCGTTGCGATCGTAAGAGCAAGTGGAACGCATTTGTGGGCGTTTTGAGCGTTCAGATAAATAATCAAAATGGCGATCTAGAAAAAATAAAACAAAAACTTTGAGAGCTTAAGTTGCACTTTGTAAGTCTTAACAGTAAATTCATATAATTATGAAATTCATT
>JACEII010000030.1:518617-556345 GCA_014332785.1 Antheraea mylitta
ATTATAAATTAATTTTGAAATTGAATTTTAGAATTCACAACATTTTTTAAAAGAAGTAAAATTATCAAAACTTTATTAACGTATTTCATTTACGTATTTCAATACAATAATGTTATTTAATATAAATATCCTATACCGTATCAAGTAATGACATTTTCACGGTCGCCATCTTTATTGAGAATCCCGCCAATTTTGACAACGCTCACGTCGACCGACGTCCAGACATGGGGCGTCGTGAGCTTCGCGTGAGCGTATGTTATGACGTCATCAATGACGTTTTCGCCACGACCGCAACGCTCGCGGTTGTCTAGTGGAACGGCGAAAAGGGCGTTGTGAGTGTTGTGAGCGTCTCCCGGAACGCGCCCTTTGTAGACTATTACTGTAATTGTCAAGTGAGCAACGATATTACAAGTTTATTGATATAACTTCAATGCCTAGAATACAATTTTATTTTTGAACAAAAAAGTATTTATGATCATATAGTTTATTTATTTGTATATGTTTACTTAAATACGTTTTACCTTACAGGAATAATTTCGTTACTGTAAGTATTGCGAAGTACTTTCAATTTTCCTTATGGAGAAATAAAGAATTATCTTCTTTTATCATATCAGCAGCTTTCTCGGCGATCATTATAGTTGGAGCGTTAGTGTGGGCGCCAGGTATGGTGGGCATTACGCTTGCGTCGACGACTCTAAGATTACTTACGCCCAAAACACGCAACCGTGAGTCGACCACCGTTCCCATCGAGCAAGTTCCAACGTGATGATATAATGTCGTACTACAACACAATACAAAACATCGCCAAAACTTCTTACTATGTCGTGATAAATCATCGCAACCACACGCGGTAGGTACTATCAACTCTGCACCGACGTTCCTAAAGAGGGTTGAATTTTGCAATTTCATGAAATCTTGAACATATTCCACTAGATTATCCAAATCAATATCACTTGCAAAATATGCTGTATTGATAATGGGTGGCTCCTTTGGATTAGTACTTCGTAACAATATGTTTCCTCTTGATTGTGGATAAAGCAGAGATATACTCGTAAAGAAAACCTCCCGATCTTCATTTTTATCTATAATATTTTGACATATATCGTTATTAAAACCATAGACAATGCTGCAAAAATTTATCATAAATTCTAGGCCATTTAACGGTACACTTAACTCTTCATAGTCTGGGAATTTCTGAGTCTTATCAAGCGTTTTGAAACCTAATATTAACGGAAAAGGGAACGTATGCGGGTCTGCTGGTTTGGACCTCATCGTTGTTCGATTCATTCTGTTACAAATTAGCGTGTTCACATGATCTTGTAAATTCTGACCTACAGGCAAATCCGAGATTACATTAATTTTCATGTTTTCCAAATGAATTTTTGGTCCGATCCCAGAGAGCATAAGTAACTGGGGGCTGTTTATAGTACCGCCTGACACAATTACTTCTTTTCTTGCTTTGAAGGTCATTGTTATATTATTTTCAAGGAGGGCTTCGACACCAATAGCACATTTATCATCATCAAATATAATTTTTGTGACTAAAGTATTTCGAAGGACATGAAGATTTGGACGATCTTTAATTGGAGCAATGAAAGACTGTGCAGTACTCTGACGCATACCATTAGCAATTGTAAACATAGCTTCAGTAACACCTAAAGGATTTCTTGCATTTATATCACTAACAATTTCATCGCCAATTTCAGCGTGTGCATGTAGATATTTATTTGCTTCCTTCTTATAGAATGGGGATACTCCTAAATATCCATCCTTTCCATGGTATAATCTGTCAGATGTGTTTAAAGACACTGGTTCTTTTAAATCTTCACTTTTTATGAAATAAGGTAATACGTTTTCCCATCTCCAAGTAGGATCATTAGTTAAATTAGCCCATTTATCATAGTCATGAAAATTCCCTCGAGTGTAAACCATGAAGTTCATGGAACTGGACCCGCCTAGCATTTTTCCACGTGGTATTTCAGCAGATTTTTGTTTATGTTGCTGATGCGTGTATCCATCTTTTTCTGCATAATACTTCCAATCCACGTCTGAGCGTTTCATAAGCAACATGAGTCCTGGAAACTAAAGAAAAACTCAATTTTATAATAAATATTAAAACAATGTGATTACTGATTCAACTTTTATGAAGATATGTCTTTACTTTCTTAGATTATTTCAGGCTTTTTCTCATAGGAAATAAAATAACCAGCCGTTGCTGGACTAACTAATTTTTATCATTTTAATTTGCAAATTTTTTAAACAATACGCCTATTATTATATTATTTTATACAAACTCTTGGTGAGCTGTACAAGAAATCATCAAATACCTTCTGCTGTTTGCTGATATACTTAAGAGAATAGACGTATACGTAAGGTAAAAAATATTTATTCAAATTATGTCCAAAATTGATACCAATTTGCACTACGACGTCGGGAAACGTCGTGGCTAACGTATTTCTTTCTTCCTACGAATTTGGATTCTTCAGAAGAGCTATTAAAAGGAATTTCTATAGTTGAGCATGACGTCGACTACAGATTTGGCTATTTTACTCAAGTTTGTGTAGTGTACTTTTTTATATATCTTCCTATAACCAGCTCTTATACGTTATATAAAAAAAAAAAACAAATTGTTATGCAACAACGACATTGTTGCTTCATAATACTTATTTTTTAATTTATTTTGGAAATACAGCAATACAAGTCGTAACAGATTTAGTTTCAAGAATCATCAGATGGTTGTGGACTCTAAAATTATATTTATTTCAGTGGGTACAAACAAAACTTACTATAGATTCTACTGGTGGGTTACCTCCAGCTTCAATAAGCAGTACAGAAATGTTTTCCATTTCGGTCAGTCTGTTAGCGATCACACAACCCGCTGAACCCCCTCCAACGATAATGAAGTCATATTTAGCACCATCTAGGGAAACGGTAAAATATTATATTATTTTTCTAAGATACGAATAAAGTATGAAAATAGTCTTTTATCAAAGTTACAAGTATTGTCAAGTTAGGTTATCCTGGATAAATAACAGATACATAATTTCTATTTATATCTATCACATATTATTCCATTTTAGAACTTCTAATTTGTGGGTATGTTAATTTACTACGACATTGAAAATTAAAAAAAAATATATATTATTGAACTATGTTCGCCAATTTGCGAATTCTAACCTTGTAACCATAAGATAAATGTTTTCAATTACCTTGAACCTGTGGTTGTTCTGGCCACATATATCCTGTCAATTGCAATGCGCTCAAAACCTGTAAAGCACTTTGAAATGAATTAAATTTACTTAAAGTTTCCAGTAAATTCATGATTATTTCGAAACTTAACCAACGTGTGTTAATGTTCCCTTTATAACAAATATCAATTCAAATGTTAGTATATATTAATGACAATGTTCTGATATCAAGTTACAAGACAGTTACAATATAGCGATATTGTAAAGGTCACGCGATTACTTTTTTTTAATGTGCTTATCTCTAATAATACTAATTAGATTTGAAAACATATGTTAGTACGAGCTATTCCCACGACTTCGTCCGCGTGGAATAGTAACTTTGAGCTAGCACTAACACGCAGCGAAAGCTCGAAAAAAAAAACAATTTTGAAACATTCTTCATTAGTGCTCCGCTCCTATTGGTATTAGCGTAATAATATATATCCTATAGCGTTCCTCGATAAATGAGCTATCAATTGTTCAAACAAATAACTCTCCAGCATTACAATATTAGTGTAGATTAAGCAATTATTTTTTAATAGATTTAGAGCTAGAATCGAGTTCAGTGCATCCTCAATAAATATTGCTACTGTATAAACATTCAGCCTATATACTTGTATTGTTAACATAATAAACAACGCTGTCGAATTTTCGGGTATCAGTTAATTTTGAGTAAAATATGTCTATTTAATATATACATAACTTATGAAGGTCTGAAAAAGTTTGCCTAGAGTTTAGTATATTGATGAAAATAGTAGAACGACTATTTAAACACTTCGATATAGTTAAAGTACCTGGGCGATCGGGCTTAGCTCGGTTCTTTAAAGAACATTTTTAAATTAAAATAAACTGCTAGGTTTGCCTCACAAAATTAACGTTTTTTTTACAATAAAAAAAAAAAAAAATGTCTATTCTGATGTCACTCGGGTTCGAACTCGGGTTAAACGAATTTTCGGAGCAACCGATTTCCATCTGAGCTATTTTTGTTTTGACAGCGGCGGCAAAAACCTTTAAATTTTAGCTATATATTTTCATTGTCTTAAAACTCAGTTAAAAAAAGTTTTCTATGAATAAAAACAAGCTAGATCGATTTATCGTCCCCGAAACTACCTACATATTAAGTTTCACGGAAATAGATGACACCGTTTCCGAGATCCTGAATATATACAAATATAAAAATATACAAGAATTGTTCGTTTAAAGGTATTAGATAGATATATGCCTAAAAATAAGCTGGAAGGGTTTGCTTCCAAAATAATGTTTCTATGATTACGCAAATTTTCGCAAGCACTCATCGTAAGCGGAGTTATGCGATGTAATTGTTATTTATGTTTAAAACGGAAACTGGTACAAGGATCCCAATTAATTAGACTGCACTAACTTGAACTGTAGTCATGTTTCCGCCTGCGTTGTGTTTTTTTTTAGTCTAGTATATACCTAAAATATTACTTTTTTAATTATTTAGAACTATTTTAGACGCGATGAGCGGTACTTTTGGCTGGACATAAACTTACGATTTCACGTCAGCGACTTGCTAGTAAGAGTGACCGATTCTATTACGCTTGCGTCGGACAAGCGAAGTATAGAGGCTTGCGTACATCTAGTATTGACATTTTTAAGCTTCTTTTTGATTAATTAATAAAATATATATATTTATTGCTTTAAATGCCAATATATGTGAGAGCAGACTAATGTTTAGAATTTCGATAAACAAATTATAAAATTTAAATATTGTAATTCTCACTATAATTCATTTAAAAAATAAAAAGTTTAACATTACAGTTATTTTGTTACTTTGAATTTTCACGTCTGTCGGCACTTCTTATGGCTGTCTCGACTTTGTAGTATTATTATGAAGTCATACATCATCTAGCTTAACCCGAACAGGGTTCTGCTAAGTTGCCTTGACAAATACCTATGTTATGGTAACTAATTCTCATATAACCCATCAACGACTCTCTTTCGATTCAGTTCTTGGCACAGTCGTGCAGAAACTTAAAAAATGCTTACTGTTAACTCCTCAGAGATTAGCGGATGAGTATTTGTGGCGATAATTTTACGTATCATTAGTATTATAATCTATATTTTATATTAATATTATAAAGACGTAGTTTGTGACTTTGTAGGGAATAATCTCAGGAACTACTGGTCCGATTTGAAAAATCCTTTCAACGATATATGGCTCATTTATCGAGGAAAATAATAGGATATATATCATAACGCTAAGATAAATAGGAGTGGATTACTGATGAATAGTGTTCCAAAATCGGGTAATTTTTTTTCTTGAGAGCTTCCGTTCCGTGTTAGCGTTAGCCCAAAGTATTATACTTCTATTCCACGCGAAGTCGGGCAGAGGATAATAAATAATATTCAGAACAAATATTCAGTGGTACAATTTCCCACGCCACGGCGCGAACTAAATAATGAATAACTTTGGCCAGTAAAAGATGCGTTCCACACTTTTTGACTTGAATAAAAGTTCAAACTGTCATTGCGTACACATTAGGATTATTAACAGTCTCAATGTATTTTTTTAAATGCGTCCATTAATAACAAACGTTTGGTAATGACCATCAATCTGTTATATTATGCAAGTGTTTAGATTTTATGCGAGTTCATTGTGGTTCGTACATCAGGAACATCCATTACTGAGTAATTTGTTTAATTTGAGGTTATATACATTTGACAAAAGATCTATTTTGTTTTATTTTTGTAATAAACTAACATATTAGCAAAAGCATTGTTTAGTTTAATGTAATGAATTTCTCTTGTAATTATGTTAATTTATTGTATTATATATCATTAAAGTATATCTTAAGAGAAGCAATACCTTTAGAATTTTCAAATAATTGTTTTTTATTTCATAATTCGAATGAATTACGTGTTAAAAATATACCGTTAAAAGTCGAAATATTGCATAAACAGAGTTATTGATAAAAACATCAGAGTTCGCAAGTAGTCGGGTGAAGCTGTTAAGGACCTTGCCAGGTCAAGAGCGTAGTCAGATCGAAAAAAGAACCAGAGCTCGCATACTGTCATTAACTGTTGTTTGTTTATTTATGTATATGACGTCATTTTTTTAATAGATCATAATTATAGCACCCATAGCTTTTGCAGGCGGATGCAATCGTCTTGATAAAGATTTTGTTTATAGAACAAAAAACTTTTTTTCTGAATAAAATGTCCTCTTTTGTGTCCCTGACAACATGTCTTCAAAATTTCATGATGATCAGTTAATTTTATTTTAACTTAATGTTTGGCAAACAATCTTCCAAAGTATGATGTGATTATGTACGTAAGCTCATCACTTATTTGGTTAAATAATATTGCCGAAAAAAACAAATTTAATCACCGCTACAGATCCGATTTAGGATTTGGTACACGATCCATCATTTTTCATGGGTATTAAAGACATCGTGCGCTATTGAAGTAAGGACGAAGCCAATTAAATTGAGGTAACTCGGGCCTATATACATTATATCTATATTTATTACATCTGTCTGTCTGTATATCCGTTTTTTTTTTGGCAACAAGTCTTCTATTATATTTTTACTGCTATTGTCAAGTATGTAATGATATTACAAGTTTTTTGCGATAATGTCAATTAGGTAACAAGATAGTGGCCGTTTAAACGCCACCATATGGCATTCCAAGATCCTGTCAAAAACCGTGAAAGGTTTAAACACCATACAAACGAATGTAGACCTCATGAGGCACAGGTCAACAGAACAGGTTAGCAGCATAAGCATAAAAAAGGTAGTAGAGCCACGCTGAAGGTATTACTGGTTTCAGCATGAATGGGTCGGTTCGCCCAGGGTACTACCACTCGACCCACAGAAACACGCACGTGAAGTAACAGTGTTTGCATTGTTGCGATTCGTTCGGTCAGTGTGAACGCAGGACGCCCACCTCCCTTTCCCCCTTCCCCTCAATACACAAGCCGACAACGCACTTGCGACTCCTCTAGTGTTGTTGGTGTCTATGAATGGTGGTAATCACTTAACATCAGGTGACCTACCCCTTCGTTTTTTTTTTTATATCAATAGGAGACAAACGAACTGGTGGGTCACGTGATGTTAAGTGATCACCACCGTCCATAGACACTAGTGACATCAGGGACGTCGCAAGTGCGTTGCCACCCTGTATATGGGAGAAGAGGGAGGGGAAGGAAAGGGAAAGCAGGAAAGAGGAAGGGACGTGGGCCTCCGGTTCTCTCACTGACCGAACGAAACACAACAATGCAAGCACGGTTATTTCACGTCGGTTATCTGTGAGAGGGGTGGTACTACCCCGGAGGAGCCGACCCATTCGTTCTGAAACCAAAAATAGCTTTAGCGGGGCTCTACCACCTACAAACTCGTTTGCCTCCTATGATACAAAAAAAAATTAGAAGGCTATTACAAAACTATAAAATAAATTTAAAATCACAATATTTATGTAAAATGTACTTTGACATAATTTTTTCATTATTTAAGATGTTGTTAATTAAAAAAATATTGAAACGTGATCCGCCATTTTAAGATCTGGATCTTAGAAAATCACCTGAGGAGTTAAGTGACTATTTAGTGAAAAAGAATAGATCTGTAAAAGAACTTGCTCTTAATTATACCAACACTTCACTAAATGCATGGCAACTATTTAATTTTTAAAGAATAATATATTCTTAGCGAGAATTTTGTTCTATCTATAACACTATTGAACAACAAAACCTGTTCCAGGCGGAAGTGCAAAGTAGCATCCACCTTAGTATTCAATGATGGATTTCCGCAAATTAGCGTCTTCTTCAATCAGATACAACACTATTATTTCACAACTATATTTTTCTTTATCTAAAGAGAGCTCTAGGGTTATTATAGGAATTAAATTCAACAATATCAAAGCCATTTCCGAAAGCGGTACCACTGAATTTCCATTTCCTAGTTATTTTAGATTTTCTCTGTCTAATGGTACGTGGTAAATGAAAGGTTTAGTTTTAGACCTATCAAATATTGTCCTAACATCCATTAATATAATACGGTAGGATAAAGAACTGATGGAATTACACCTGCTGGTAAATACAGTGAACAAAAGGTGTGGACAAGAAACAAGAAATCATATCAAAAGATCTCGTTGGCTGGCTGCATTTCAATTTTAAGCAATCATCATATCCACCAGATATGTTTACATTTATTTTTATGTAAGTTTGTATGGAAACATTCCAATAATCTATTATAAAGAGGTAAATTTTGTGACTTAGTGACGTTGTGACGTTGTAGGGTGTAATCTCAGAAACTACTGGTCCGATATGAAAAAATCTTTCAATATTATATAGCTCATTTATCGAGGATGGTTATAGGCTATATATTATCACGCTAAGACCAATAGGAACGGAGCACCAATGAAGAATGTTTAAAAATCGGGGCTTTTTTTCTCTTGAGAGCTTCCGCTGCGTATTCATGTTAGCCCAAAGTAACTATTCCACGCGAACGAAGTCTTAACTTAACTTAAAAACTTAACTAAGCATTGCAGTCTATAGCTGTAGCTTAACAGTATGGCTTTTTAAGGCCTGTAGTATTATAGGTCGATACGTCAAAGGATTGAGTTGACATAGTTCGTGTGTTTGTTACAAACCACTATTAAAGTCCCAACACGGTAGTGCAACTAGTACTGCTATTCGGCAGGAATAGGTATTACGATGAAGGTTCTACCACTCTACTTTGCAAATCTAGTGAGGAAGAATAAGAAACCTTACGTGGGCTATTAAAAGTTTATAAGATAAACTAGTTTAGCTATCAAATATGTATTTGTTTAATCTTGCTACAATCATTCATTCATCCTCATTTTCGTGAGTTATTTAATTTAATCCACGCCCTTTCTCCGGAAAAGCCTCTATGGAATAATGGCAAACAACGGGCAGATTTTATTATTACTATATATTAATTTAAATTAAGATTCCTTCCTGTACTGAACATACATATATCGCAGCTGAAATATGTTCACTGTTAAAACTCGATATGTCAACGGAATTTGGCTAGTTGTTTTTGTCTAATGGATGGTAGAGCCATGGTGAAGCTATTACTGCTTGCAGTATAAATGGGTCGGCACGCCCGGGGTAGTACCACCCTCTCATAGAAAACCGACGTGAACGTAACAGTGCTTGTATTGTTCCGTTTCGTTCGGTCAGTGAGAGCGCTGGAGGCCCACATCTCCTCACCTTCTCGTTCTCCTCTTCCCTTCCTTCCCCCTCCCCCAACACAGGCTGGCAACGCACCTGCGACTCCCCTGGTGTTGCAAATGTCTATGGATGGTGGTGATCACTTAACATCAGGTGACCCACCTGTTCGTTTGTCTCCTATAATATATGTAAAAAAAAGGACAGATCTCATTATTACTATATATTTATTTAAATGAAAATTATTTTCTGGAAAATACATATATCGCTGATGGAATATGTTCACCGTTACAAACCGACATGTCAATTACATTTGTCTACGGACAATAAATTTGTTAAAATATTTCATACAAAGTCACGAACAAAAATTAGTCGTGCAATAAAATTCCAATTTAAATAATTTCCATAGCAAATAAATAAGAAAATATCTAAAATCAACTTAATAAGCACATACGTTTACAGAGCCGAGTTTAAGGGACGCGAATGCTTTTCGACAAAATAAAGAGATCGGGGCAAGTATAAAACGCGGCAGATTCACAACGACAATCACAGTTTCTTATCATCCTTGTTTGGAAGACGACATCGCAATGAAATCTGTTAGTATAATGTGCAATATCATTTAGTGATATATACAGTGTGTTCCCTTTCTATTTGCATATCACGAATATGCTTAAGTGCATTGCGTCGTGGATTTATTATCAGTGTTTTCGTAACCCATCTATTATCAAACTTTGTGTGTTCGGGTTTAGGCTTGAAACCTATTTTTTTTTTATTGTACGCATTATTTTATACGGTTTTATTTATTTAAAAAAATAATTGTATCAGTCGCTCGCGTAAAATTAAATATAATTTTGTGACATGACAACTTGTTTAGGCGCGGTCAGCAGTATTTTTGCCAGGAGATAAATTTATAATCTCGCGTCATAGCATGCTAGTAAGCGTGACCGACCGTGTAGTGCTTGCACGGCTTGCGTCAGACTATCGATACATAGTATAGATGCCTGTGTACATCTAATATTGAGATTTTGAGCTCATTATATATTTGATCACTTAATAACCTTTATAAAAAATATATAATTATTATACGGAGTGCCAATATATGTGAAAGAGAGAATTATGATAATAATTTCAATTTACAAATAATTAAATTCACACTACAATTAAATCATAAATTCAAACGGTTACACTGTTTAAATTTCATTATTTTGAGTTTTCAATTATGTCGTAAGTCCTTATGACTGTTTCGATTTATTGTTACTAATAGTTACTTGAAATTAATTTTGTAAACCTAAATATAACTGTATGGTTTTTTGGTTTACCATCTCTATATTTTATACCCTGGTGTGCCTGTGATTTTGTAACTATTTAAGTATTTTTGTTCAATTTAACCAATTTTGATATATTTTTGTACTTTTGGGGTTACCTGAATAGATATTAGCTATAGTTAGACCCGGTGGATGGCTCTGTTATTGAAATCTAGAATTAGTTTTTTATAATCGCACGATTTTTTTAAACAGTTTTAAATTAATCACATAAACAAAACATATACGGTGTTATTAGAAAAAAGTTAAATAAGTATTGAATACTTCTTTTAAAAAGGTTACGTTTTAAATACACCGCGCTCGCTGAATGTTCGCCATCCTGCTCTTTTGTCTCGCTTTGGTTAGGTTAGGTTAGACTTGCGAAAAATGATAACGCGAATTTGCCTCGGACGAGCGCGATTCATTTAGTACGAAACCTTTTTAAAGCAAGTATTTAATAGGTATGTAACTTTTTTATAATAACACCGATAATGCAAAATTTTCAGCCTAACACCACCTTGCAATATATTTTATATTCGTAACATATTAAGGTCTGCTATTGGGGTCATTAGCATTTGGTATTAGAGATGGAAATACTATGACATTTTATGTGATGCGATTGTACTATTACCTTTGATCTTAAACTTCACTCTTTAAATACTAACATAAAAGTATATGTACCTGGACAATCGAGCCTAGCTAATCGGTTCTTTAACAAACATTTTTAAATTACAATAAACTGTTCAGTTTGCCTCACAAAATTAGCATTTTTTCTAAAAAAAAGATTATTTAGGTTTGCCTCACAAAAATATCATTTTTATAAAAAAAAAAAGATATCTCTTTTGCTGTCACTCGAATTCGAACTGAGGTTAAACGAATTTTCGAACAAGCCAATTTTCATCTGAGATATTTTTGTTTTGACAGCACCGGCGAAATTTACCTTTATGTTCTAGCTATATTTTTGTATTGCCTGAAAACTCAGTTAAAAAGTTTTCTATAAATGAAATCTAGCTATATCGATTTATCGTCCCCGAAACCACCTATATACTAAGTTTTACGGAAATTGCAGACGCCGTTTCCGCGATCCTGAATATATAACAATATACAAGAATTGCTCGTTTAAATCTCGGTATTAGATAGATAAGATTACATTGTCTTTTAAAGTATATGCCAAATTTATTCACGGATCTTTATCTTTGCTCAACTAGCAAAATTTTCGCATTTTCTGCCTCTAATAGACTCACTGCTAAGTCATAGAGCTCTTCCCAAAATAAGATATTATATAACCATGCAATCTCACAACGTGTAGGCGATGTGGAACTCTGAGAAATCCGCAGTTCTGTTTTCCCACATACATTAGTACTACAAGAACGTTTCTCAGGTTCAGGTGTCCTCGCGATGTTTCTCCTTACCATCAGCCGATAGTGTTACCAATTTAAATTAATAAATGTATGCGAATTCCGTTAGTACTTGCCCGGGTTCGAACCTGCGGACATCGGATTAATATTCCACAGGTTAAGCCACTAGGCCATCACGACATTTCCAATTGAAATTTAGAATAAATCTAATATAAGTGAAATTGCACAGTAATGTAGAGACATAAATGTCACCTACTTTTTATTATATTTCGTTACGATGTACTCCCAAAATATTGGGTCACTCTGTACCACTGTATATTAAAAAAACAAAGTGCTCTACCACGTCTATTCGTCCGTCTGTTCGCGATACAACAATGAATGAATGAATTTTCATGCGGCTTTCACCAGTAGGATTTGAAAGGAAGGTATACAATTGGTCTTATTTTTTTTATTATCTGGGCAGGATAACATCCGCCGGTCCCGCAAGGTTCCTATAATATTTAAATGATTCGAATGTTAAATGAACCCGAAGTAAACTGCATTCGTGGGAGTAATTAAAAATAATTAGTTCAAAGTCACTGTGAACTTTACGTAAATATATGTAATCATATTTTGAGCACGAACGAAGTGGTTATGTGGGTGTGCCTCCAAGTGCCAAAGGCTTTCGTGTCACTGTATATTTTATCTTCCAATTGAGATGAGTATTGAATTATTTAATATTGTTGATATTAACGCAATAGAGTTTATAAATTTTATTATTACGCTATAAAGTTACTTGGTATTTCCTACAAATATCATTAAAAAAAAAAAACATTCTTAGCTTCTGTCTCTCACGTTTTTAATACTGTAAATATAATATTAAAATGAAATCAAAAAAGAAGTCTAAAAATACATTATTTAATTAAGGCCTTAAGAAGGCGCTTATATACTTCAGAATTACCACCGATGAGTTAACTTGAATATTAGTTACGTTAAATTAGTATTTGTCATTTATATATATAAACTAGTTTTTGCACGTGCCTTCGCTCGTATTAACGTATAACCAACCTCTCTAGAGTAATATTTTTTCTTGTTGTAATATAACCCCATGTCAGATGTAAAGAACATTAGATTTTTTAATAATAGGTACTGTATGTCCTTTCCTTTATGCCTGACAACATGTATTCAAAAGTTCACGATAATCTGTTCATTAATAAAGATTGAATTTTTTTTTTTATATCAAAGGAGAGAAACGAACTCGTTGGTCACGTGATATTAAGTGATCGCCACCGTCCATAGACACTAGCGACATCAGGGAAGTTGCAAGTGCGTTGCCAGCCTGTATATAGGAGAGGGGGAGGGGAAGGAAAGGAAAGAAGGAAATAGGAGGCCTCCGGCGCTCTCACTGACCGAACGAAACACAACAATGCAAACACTGTCATTTCACGGCGGTTTTCTGTGAAAGGGGTGGTACTACACCGGACGAGCCGACTCATTCATGCTGAGACCAGTAATAGCATCAGCGTGGCTCTACCACCTATCAAAATTATATAATAATATAAATTATAGCAAAAAAACTTACATTCGTATTATATTATATTAGTAGTAATTATATTGAAGCTATTGACCTAATCTTCTAAACTGCTGAACCATTTTTGATCTTTTACAGGCATACAGAAAAATTTTCAGAATATTGTCAGATTTTTTAAAATTTTTTATAAAAGTTAAGCATAAATAAGCAATTACTTATGGTATAAAAATAAACTATTTTTCCCGTAACAATAAAACTATTATAATTAGGAAGAGCTCGCGGACATTTGATTAATATAATATTGATGTTGACAACCCTAAGTTTATATGAAGTTCCTTATGAAATTGAATCGCGCGTTGAGTAAATGTGAGAAAAAAAAAAACAATAAATTGTTTATTTTTTTCATTGACACAACGAAATTCGGTCAGATTGTTACCACTTGCGTTTGGCAATTTGGTTTTTGGTGTGAAAATAAATTAACGCAATTTGAAGCGATAATGTTTAGTGGTTAATGTTAACGTTTTTGATGGACGTCAGTTTGAATCCTTGCAAGTGAACACATCGCAGTCCCCGACGAACACTATGGTAATCGCTATAACGATAGAATTGGGTTTATTAAAGATTCGTTATCTATACACTTTATTACATTAGCTTAGCTCAGGCGGAATGTGACAATGACTCATGCTTTTTCATACGTGCAGCCGGCATTCATCAATTTATAACACATTTTTACGTAAAAAAATCTGCATAGTGTAAATAAATTGAATAACACCTGGATGAGACCATATCATGATCGTAGCGTGTTATCTCTTACTTGGTTAATTACTATGCTTACATTGAAAATATATTTATTTTGTAACACATGGAAATATTACACCATAGACAATAAATAATAAGTACCCATACAAAATAGACAATTTTTTTTTAAAGTAGATCACTAATTTCTTATATAAAACATCTCTAAAATAAGCTAAAAAAAAGATAAATATATTTTAGTCATCACAAATCAAACACAGTAAAAATAAGAAAGTTGTAAAATAAATACATGAAGCCACAGAAATTATTTTTGATTCATTTAAATTCACTGAAAAGCTATGGATACAATTTTCTTTTTTTCTAATTGCCAAATTATTGGTCTACTTTGTTACATTTGGTTTTTCAATACACACCCTATATAATCAATTTACAAACTACAAGACAAAATTTACTACTTAAAAATGCAAGTACATCTCAAAGATTCCTATCTATGAAATTACATCTAATATTAGCCTAAAGTGATTTCAATATACTCATTTCCCACATTTGTGTGTTTGCATTGGTGCGTTTCGTTCAGTCAGTGAGAGTGCCGGAGACCCATCTCCCCACCCCTCCCTTCCCTTATATGCACTATAAGTATAGATAAAAACTATATTCGGAGTGCGAATATTCGGATTAATAAATTATTCGACAGCGAATCGAACATCATAATTCGATTCGATTCGAGAAGTATTCACTCACTCCTAATATTAACACAACCGTAACTGCGGGAAAAGGATAATTTATTTATAAATTATCTTCGTATTATTCCGATGTATCCGATGATGATGATCCTATATATTATATAAATATATTGCTATATATATATATATATATATTCCTATAAATATTCCTGTAAAATTTTATAGAATTTCATTCAGTAGACTTTGCTTGAAAAAGTGACATACATCTATCGACTCTAACAACACACAGTCACGGTCGATTGATAGTTTAATTTCATTGCGCATAATGTCTTTAAACCTGCAACCAGTTGTATAAGCAATATTGCATTAATGCATTCATCAATATTACATCGATCTTCATACAAAAGCGTCACTTCTAAATGCATTACGCTCTCGAATCGTTCATAAACTGTACTAATCAAAGGAGGTCGCTGTACATTTTGTAAAATTAAATACCATTTTGAATTGGTGAACGTACGTTTGGATATTTCGACACGGAGTAACTCGAGCGCGAGTGATTGTCGAATAGGATTTTATGGAACTCACAACTCGTTAGGCGAATAATTCTAAGCCATTTATATCGTCGTCTCGGCTTACATAACTAACTATTTTTCATTAGATATTTTTTAACTTTATTTTTTGGCATTCAATCTTGCAGATTATTACTGCCATTGTCACATAGTTAATAATATTACAAGCGTCGTGTGAGCCAATATTCTAACAAGATGGTAGATCCTTTGTTAGAACCTTCCTGGGAGTTTTTGTGGCATCTCAGAATTTCATGCTCCGTGGTATTATTTTCCATTCACTTCACTTATGCACAATAAACTAACTATATTACGTAAAACACCACCAAATTTACAAAATATAGAGTCAAACAACATAAGATTATGAATACAATATAAAACAGACTACATGACAGACTAAAATCCCGCCAAAAACTCCTTCATTAGATCTTACAAAAAGTATCCAGTTAATTTAGAAATTTATAGTACGAAATTTAGTCACTAGATGGCAGTATTACAAAACATCTAAGTTTTTATTTAATTTTCGAGCCCAGTCTTCCAGATTATTATTGCCATTATCCAGTAGGTAAAACCATTACAAGCGTCATGTGATTTATTTTATGTTAAAACTTACCAGGAAGTTTTTCTGCTAAGAATCCATGCTCTGTGGTATTATTTCCGATCCACTTCACTAGTGCACAATTGCCAAATCATATTACGTAAATCACCATCGATATTACAAAATATAGAGTCAAATAACACGAAATTATGAATAAAATATAAAATCCACTACATGACAGACTAAAATCCCGCCAAATATTCTTACTTAAAAACTAAAAACTTTTGCAGTTAGATTAAAAATTTATAGTGCAAAATATCGTAACTAGATGGCGGTATTAAATAAAAAACATTCGCGTGTAGTAATTATTTGATTTTTCTACCATTTAAAATAATGACACAGAAAATTATTTCATATTTATGGTAAGAATTGCCTGGATTGATTTAACATACGAGCAATCTTTTAAGAACACTAATCATATAGGACACTGTACTTAAAACACATCAATTTGCTACACAATATTTATATAATTATATGAAATTGATGTGTCTGTTTTGAAAATAACCGTTTTTTCTAAATTAATGGACATGAAGTATCAAAAACAGTCGCAAAGTGTGAGAAAGAAGAAGAAAACGTATATATTACTTTTCTTTGATCTGACATTGATAAAACTAATATTATATTATTCATTTGCAGAAAAAATTGTTAATAAAAGATCTAAATCAAGATATTTACTTGATAAAATTCCACATAATATTAACATCGGTAACTAACATCAAGTAAAAAATTAATGTATTTTTATACATTTGCGAGTATACACAACATCAGTAAAATTTTAAAAGGACCGGTTGCGTATTTTGCCGCTTAAACTTATTCAGTTCCATATTTTCGTATGTTATTACATTTTTGGATATTGCAACACTAACGTACATAAAATTGTCCACGACCCTCTTGAAACAGAATGAAGTATGAATATTCAGAAAAATTAATTCTTCAAAATATTATAAATTGAAATCGTCAGAGCTTGTCCCCAGAGCTTTCGTTTTCTTTTCATCTGCTATAGAATTACCGCTTTATTATGCAATATTGAAAATCACGAACTATCTAATTAACTAACATTAAAAGCAACACGGTTTTCAAAACCACAAAAGTTGTTAAAAGCGAAAGGGACTGCGTTAACTTGGTTACTTCGACTTTATGGAGTTCTTTTTTAGAATTATTGTTATAATGCTCATGTCAAATTTTAAATCAGATATTAGGTACATGTAGTAGTGTAGAAGCGAGCGGAATCAATCGTCTGTAAAAATTCATACACAAACCACCAATACACGTAAATGTAGAAAAAACACTAAAGACTATGCCTAACATGTGAGCAAATGATAACTGACAAATGTCTACAAACTAGCCAAGTATCTATGACGTGTGATGTTGTTTTTTTTTTAGTTTTTGGCGGGATTTTAGTCTGTCATGTAGTGGATTTTATATTTTATTCATAATCATGTGTTATTTGACTTTATATTGTGTAAATTTGCTGGTGTTTTACGTAATATAATTAGTTTGTTGTGCATAAGTGAAATGAATTGAAAATAATAAGGTTCTGGCAGGGGATCCACCATCTTAGAATATTGATTCACACGATGCTTAATATTGAAATGATCGCACGACGCTTGTGGTGTTATTATAGTACGTGACAACGGCAGTAATAATCGGAAAGATTGATTGCCGAAAATAAAGTTAAAAAAAAGTGTTTTGTGGATATTTGCCATATATGCAAATAATTGACCAAACATTTGTACTTTGTCTCGATCTTGTGTCGATCTTTAGGCTCATATCAAAACGATAGATGTGGTAGCTACTACTAATGAAAGTTAAAGAAAATATTTTCTGATATGTTTGGTGCCGGAGCTCAAAAAATCCATCCAACTGCACCATAATTTCTGCCTTAAACATTTAGTTAACACCTCCGAATTAAAAATGTTTTGCCAAATACAATTTAGTATGATCCATCAACATATTTAAGAGTTAAATAAATTTCTTAATTTAATATGTAACAACTAAGTCTACAGCATTACTAAACACACGATGAAATTGTGGTCAACTATTAAAGTATATAAACAAAAAAAATCGTGACCACAAAGTACTTTGATTTCTTAATAAAAGAGATCTTAATTCATAATTTAAAGTTTAGATTCAAGGACTTGCTTTCATGCTTCCAAATTTCTTATTACAGTTCATCGTCCTCGTAATAGCGGCTCTCGGAGTAGCTGACCGCTTAGACCACGTACATTTACCGCCCAACGCTGGCTCTTCTGGTGGCCCAGCCGCTGGTCTTTTAACACCACTCGGTGGGCATTATGACCACGCTAATGGTCACAACCACGCGGCAGCCCACGCAGAAATTCTGCGTTATGAAAATAAAATAAACGAAGAAGGGTACCATTACGCTTACGAGACCAGCGATGGGATCAAAGCTGAACAGCAAGGTGAGGAGTCAATCTCATCTGGTTTTTTTGTAATCTAGGTTACCATATTGAGGCATACTAGACAAACTTATCTCCAAATGGTACGTATTACTAGAAGATAAACTTGAAACATATATCATAAGTAATTGTGCCCGCGACTTCGTCCGCGTAGAATCGTATGAAAAAAACAGTATTTAATAAAATCATATAAATGTATTCAATCCATTAACTTATCTACTTTTTTCTGGTACTAAATTCGCGTCGACATTAAAACTAAAATAACTTTTGACAGACCGCACTTATTTTAATGAAACCAAGACTATTTTTTTTCTTTTTTGACCTGACTACTATTGACCTAGCAAGGTTAACAGCTTCACCGGATTACTCAAGACTAAATGTTCGAAAATTCGAGGATAAGCTTTACTTTCTTAGTGAGGTTTTATAGTTAACGCAGTACGTTAATAGTTGTTTGTAGGCCGGTGAAGCTCTTAAGACCTTGCTAGGTCAATAACGTAGTCATTTCGAAGAAAAAAAAAACAATACGTTAGTAGTGATGCCTGTTCTAATAAACAGACAGAAAGACAGACAAACATTTTTAAAAATATATTTTATGACTTATTCCTAGACACTTACTACAATTTTTTTTACAAAAAGTACAGACATTAGATTTACCTATATTCTTATTATATATATAGATCGTTATATACATGTGTTTCTCACTGAATTCTGCCTAAACGGGTGTTTTTTTTTGTGTTTGAATAACCCCTGCACGGTTCAGTTACATAATTGGACGTGTTAGGTGGCGATCGGATCTGATTTCTAGTTTTTTTGTTACTGAACTACGTTAGATACAATGTTTCTGTATTAAAAACTATGCTATTGGTGCTTTAGGACGCGTTATACCTGGACCTAAACCTGAGGAAGGTTTATTGAAGGTCTCAGGGTCATATTCTTACGTCGGAGAAGACGGCCAGACCTATACCGTGACGTACACAGCTGATGAGAATGGGTACCACGCGGAAGGAGCTCATCTGCCGACTCCACCGCCCATCCCTGAGGAGATTTTGAAAAGCTTACAACTAACTAACACCAGAAGTGGTATGCCTTTCAACTAACATATTTTATAAATGATTTTTAATCTCAAATAATTAGGATAACGAAGCGTCTGTTTTTAAAATCAGAAAAAGTTTTTCAGGTGAACCAATTTTAAAAATTTTTGTTTGTTATCACGGCTAACCTCATGAATAATTGGGGCAATTTTGACAAAACTTTTAATGGTAGATAATCATTGTTATTAGAAGTCCTAGGATAGATTCATTTAAAAAAATTCCGCGTAAATATAATAAACTAAACAAGCAGTCTCCAGAATCACGCGCTCCACGCGCATCTGTTCATTAAATATTTTTTGGCTGAATTCCACAAGCGTGAAGTTGCGGATATGAGATAGAAAGTGAAGTCTTTCCTTGTAAAAAAAAAAACAAACTTTTTAATTGCATTCCTTATTGTGTGATATATGTATTGAAAAAATTATAGCAAATAAAAAATATAAGTCACACAAACAGAGAGAATTGCCAGGGGCGGGAAAACACTTTTTCTCATGTGAAGCAAATATAAAAAAATAAATCTCTATCCTAAATTATATTCGCAGTACCTTAGTTGTTGACGGGTTCCCCTGATTGCACAAGTCTTTCAGTGTAAACACAAATTTTTGTATTTGTTCATCTAGTAGGCTGTATTAAACATGCTTTTACTCATAGTTTATATGCACAACAGGACATTTTTCCTGCATGAAAGGTACCCTATTTCCCTAACTATATCCCTTACAATGTGTTTGCAAAATTTCATTATAATAGATTTACTAGTGAACCTATGAAAGCGTATCAGTAAAATAAACAAACAAACTCCTTTTCGCATTCCTAAAAATTGTTAGATATTAAGTAAAAAGTTTGCATGTTAATTTTTATCAGGCGTTTCATTACAGTTTAATTATTAACATAATTAAAGATACATGAAATTTCAATCACTGATTACTAGAATTTACTACATTATTATCAAGTTATAACAAGATATTTTTCAAAGATAGCTCTGGTTGCTTGTGAGATTTACCATTAAAATTATTCAGCGAAATTATCTGTTAACATAATTTGCTATCAAAATTTCATCGGGCGTTTTATTTTTTATACTTGTAATTAATATACGTTTTCTTTATAATTAATGTAATAATCGTATGTGTAAATAAGCTATCCATCATTTATTATCGTCGATTGATTGATTACTCTTTTTATTGGGTAATAAGAAAATCCTCCAACTCCGTAACTAGACTTAATACACCTTACAATAATTAAAACAATAAAGATGAACTTATTATTTATATATGTTTGTACATATTTATTGGTATTCTTCATTACATTCATATTTGTACCTGTTCTTGTTTAAAAAAACTAGACATGTATAAAATAAAACTTAGAAATTCTTTAAAAAATAAACAAAAACCTCAAGTACTTTTTCTATAGTTAATAAGTTTGTAATAAAATATATACAAAAGCTCATTACTTTAATTTACTTGTTGCTGCGAGATTCAATTTATATGGATTAGTGCGGACAAAAATATGGTAACTCTTTAGTACCGCCGGGGGAGCACGTGCAAGGGAACAAAAGTTGCACTTCCTGTAGATACGAGTAATACCAGTCTCTTATTTTATAATAAATAGATGGTATATCTAATCATAATATGTGTGTGTAATTAGCAAATTTCTTTGTAATTATTTCAGATCAATACAGCAGCCGGAAGAGCAGTTACGATGCAGATGCCGGATATTAAAATAATTTAATTATGTAATTATAAATCTTCGAATCTATCTCGAAATTTAACTTCAAACACAAATCTAGATTTTTTTTTACTTTTGTACTTATACTAACGAAGTGCCTTAGATCGGACGATGCGGCCAGTATGTATATAGATCCAATTAATTTTTAACTGTTAAATAAAGTTGTAAATAAAAAAAAATGTTTTTGATTATTTTCCTTTGGATGTTTTCCGTAGCGAAATAATATGTAGAAGCCCCTTTATTACGAGGCTGAAGTATTGTTTAAGCAGTTTTTTTGCAATTTCTGACCGCCTTCTTCCTTGGATAGCAAAAGTAAGCTATGCCTTTATCCTGCCCTTCCCCTTTTCCCCATTCTACCAAACAGGCTGGCAACACACAGGCGATTCCCCTGATGTTGCTAGTGTCTATGGACTTCGGTGACCACATAACATCAGGTGACCCACCTGTGCGTTTACCTCCTATGATATAAAATATCATAAACTGTGTCTTTAGACCTATTTCAAAGTGACCTAAATCCAATTTTAATCGTTCGTATGACATGTTTTTTTCCAGTTTTATATAGCGAAGACAAAGATTCAATTTTGACGTCCATTAGGTTTATTTAGATCTGCATGATGCACGTGAATCAAATTTGAAGATCTTAAAAAATAAGATCAGATATTAGGAACATCTGAAACTGGATTTAACTCATGTTGAAATGTAACGACTCAATGAAATAGCTTATTTAGCACCAAAGTCACAGTATAATTACGAGAGACAGTACGGAAACTAAGAACAAAGGCTCGAAACGGGCGTACTCACACAAACATGCGTATCGACAAGAGGTTCTGAAAGGAATTAGGGTCTCATAGATACGCATGTTTGTGTGAGTATGCTGGTACAATCGTTTATAGGTAGTTTCCATACTGTCTGTTATGAGTACTGTGCCAAAGTGTTTCATTTTCAAAGGTATGCAGTACAAGGTCTTTAGTTATAACATTGTCTCAAGTTAGAAAAATGACGTCACGATACAGTAATATCCACAAACAAGTTAAGTATTCATTATAGATTCATCATGGTACGTGTATTACAGATATTCTGTGCACAATCTTGTATGACAGTATTGATTTCGAATCGGAAATTATTAGTTTACGTCTCATGTATAATTATTATTTAGTACTATGAAATCAATTTACAACCTACTAGAAGACATATATTATTATGCTATTGAATACCCTAAACGTATAGTTATTCAGTATAATTTGCAAAACTATATGCACTGTGGTGTGAATATTGTTAGAGATCTAACTCATAAAGTAACAATAATTAAAGCGTAATGAATAATTAAAAATATACACGTATAGTTCATTTAAAAAAAAAACTATAAATTTTGTATTAATGTTATTGAATGCACTATAATAAAAGCATAGGAGCTTAGTAAAATTATTTTTTTCTGAAGGACAATTTTCCAATACTGATGTAGCTCATACACTTCTTGTTACTAAAGAGTCATGCCCAAAATATGGGAAAAAGTACAAGAAGTAAATTTTGGAATTAAGGTTACTTCTTCTAATTTTTGTTACCGCCATCTTTTATGTTATACATAATCTTGGCAAATTTCTCATAAAAATATAAATCAATATAAATTATATATACAAAATTAAAAATCATATCTTTTAATAGGTATTTATAATAAAATAAAATATACGGAAAAATTACAGCTTTATTAATATAAAAAAATTACAAATACTTCTATAACAAGAGTTCAGTAATTTGCTATTGCTTTTCGTCTCGCGGAACATTAATCAATACTGATATAGTTCGTGTACTCCTTGTTACTAAAGATTTATGTCCAAAGTTGTGATAGAAATTAAAGAATTCACTCAACATATTTCTAGACACACCCATGTTCAGCGGGTACTTAAAATAGTATTTAAATAACCCTGAAAAATATATATGTATAGTTCATTGAAAATACCTCGTCACCTTGAAATACTACGTTAGCGGTTTAGTGTGAAATGCAAGACTCTAAACCGGCAACCCGATAAAGCTATTTCTGTAATGCTTTATCAGTAAAATGAAACATTGTTTCGTATTTGAAACAGTGTTTTTGGGTTAATTTCCTTAGTTTATGGAAGCCTAGTACTCTTGAATGTTTTCTGGAGCACTGTTTACTTGTAAAAACGTAATAATATTATTCTAAACTAGCTGTGCCAGCGGTTACATCCTCGTGGAGTTAAATGTAAAGAAAAATAATTTACAATAACTTTTATGCTCAATTATTACATGTTGAATTGAATACGGTGAATTGAAAACGTGCACCATAAAATAAACTGGAGTTGAAAAAGAAATTCGAAATAAAAACGAGGCGCCATCTTTCAGATGTCTATTACAGTCGGTGCTACAGATTTCTGTCAACAAACTATCTTAAAGCGCCATCTATTGGAGACTGATGAAACTTACAATTAATAACTATAATCAACATTGACAGTCATTTCATTTGTAAATATTGAGGTTCATTAATGGAAAAATGTATATCTCAATTGCACTATATCTATAATCTATACTTATATTATAAAGACGTAAAGTTAGTGAATTTGGGACGTTTTAGAGGGTTATCTCAGGAACTATACTGGTCAGATTTGAAAAATTCTTTCAGTGTTATATAGCAAATTTGTCAAGTAAGGTTATAGGCTATATATGCTCACGCTAAGATCAATAGGAGCGAAGCACCAATAAAGAATGTTTCAAAATCGGGTTATTTGCTCTTGAGAGCTTCCGCTGCGTGTTAGCGTTAGCCCAAAGTAATTATTCCACGGGGACGAAGTCGCGGGCAGGGACTAGTTATACATAAATGCCAACTTTCATGAAGATCGGTTGCGTAGTTTCGATGTTCATTGTCGACAAACATCATGACACATGTTTTTATATATTTAGATAGCTAAATCAACTTATAGTGATTCCATACTAGGGTGATGGTCTCCCAACGGATAAGACTACGCACCTCACATATCAGACCCACAGATCTAGATGGAACATCTCATATGTCAGCAGAAATAAGCAAATCATAGACTCCCACCATCTTTTAATGCTTGCCTAATATTTGTTATAGGTGGCTTCTAAGAAACAGTTGTAGTGATTCGGGTTAAATATTTTATCTAAATTTCATTTTAACACATCAAAAAGATACTAATAGGGAGTTTTGGCGGGATTTTAGTCTGTTATGTAGTGAATTTTATATTTTATTCATAATCTTGTGTTATTTGATGCTAGATCGTGTAAATTTGGTGGTGTTTTACATAATATAGTTAGTTTATTGTACATAAGTGAAGTGAATAGAAAATAATACCACGGAGCATGAAATTATGAGATGCCACAAAAACTCCCTGGAAGGTTTTAGCAAGGGATCCACCATCTTATTAGAATATTGATGCACATGATGCTTAATATTGAAAAGATCGCACGACGCTTGTAATATTATTGACTACGTGACAATGGCAGTAATATTCGGAAAGATTGCCAAAAATAAAGTAAAAAAAAATACTAATATAACATATAATTTTCAGTTTTAGTGTTTGTTTGTTTAGTTTTTAGTGAAGTTAACAATTTGATTCAGCTAACTGCTGATTAATTTCCTGGAATAACCAACGGTTACACTTTTACTCGATTAGGCCTCCCACGGCAGCGGCTCAAGCCTAGATTCGATCCCTCGGTAGGGAGCCCTTGAGTGCGTTGCTTGCGCGATGCGGTGACACACAAATATACATCACTGCTACAACATTACACGATCACCCCCACACACGTGCACGCCTACACGCTTACACATGAAAGTGGAAGGGTTTACTTTTTTCCCTTATCGAATTGAAAAACTCTCAATCTTCCGATAATAAATATATGGAGAAGTTGTTGAGGCGTGTATGCTTGGTACAGATATACGTTTCAACAACTCATACATATATGAATAGTTAGCTAGGTTAGCTAAGATAGGTCACGATTTTGCACGCAACAGGCAACAGCCAAGCCGAGGTGTGTTGTGCACCCTTGAGCTGGTTGCCAAAATAAAATCGGCTGAGTGCTTTAAGCGCTCGCCTAAGTAGTCCGGTGAAGCTGTTAAGACCTTCCTGGGTCAATAGCGTAGACATTTCGAAGAAAAAAAAGTTACACTTTTGGCTTATTAAAAATAACAAAAAGAATACCAAATAGATGTAAATATTCATATCTTTATTTTATTGACTACGCTATTGACCAAGCAACCAGACCAAGGTATTAACAGCTTCACCAGATTACTAAGGCGAACGCTTAAGGCACTCAGCCGATATTCATATCTTCATAGTTGTTATTGTAAAGGTAGTTCACTCTCGTTTAACTAAAAATACAATTTATTACGTAGAGCACAACTACAGTTAAAAAAATGTTTCACATCTGCTCGGTTTGTTTATGTTTAAGGGTGTCAACCGTACTACAAACGTAATATAGTATTACTAGTAGTCACCTGTGACTTCGTCTGCTTTTTTGTCTTTATAATTGATTAACATTTATATAAGGAATCACACTCGTTATTTGCCTATGCTACGAGAATATTACTTAAAAAAAAGAAAGATTAGGACTCCCTTTTTGAAATGAAACGTCTCATGGCTCTGAAATTGTTCTAGATAACATTTTTATCACGAAAATTGGTAGAGCTAAACACTCTCGTATATATATCGTGTATATTAATTAACTTACCTATATCGAATAGTTAAGTACCACCCCTCTCACAGATAACCGACGTGAAATAACATTGTTGTGTTTCGTTCGGTCAGTGAGAGAGCCGGAGGTCCACGTCCCTTCCTCTTTCCTTCCCCTCCCCCTTCTCCCATATACAGGCTGGTAACGCACTTGCGACGTCCCTGATGTCGCTAGTGTCTATGGACGGTAGTGATCACTTAACATCACGTGACCCACCAGTTCGTTTGCCTCCTTTGATATAAAAAAAAAAAAAATTAACACCAAATTTCAGGGATCGTTGCAATAGACTGTTTCATATTCCTTTTTATATAAACAGCGTTTCTTTTAATAACCCGATTGCTAATATGCGTCGCTCATATAATACTATCACTGACTGTGTCTCCTGCTATGCCGATATTAACAGGATAATTGGACCGACCGGTTTCGGCTATGGCGACCACTTGGACCCCTAAACTTATAAACTCGGAGTCCAGTAGTAGAAGCGGTCAGATGCGCAGGATACATTAAGGTGCACAAGTGTACGCGCAAAAACACAGGTGCATATACTCGTCCTTGTTGCTTTGGACCCAGTGGAACGGGCGCCGTTACGACCAAAGAAGGACTCGGACAGATGGTACAGTATCCCAGTGAGAAAATACAAGTGGTCAGTACTATCTCACACTCCCTTAATCGCCTTTTACGATACCCACGGGAAGATATGGGGTGGTGCTATTCTACTCTGCCACACAGCGAAGAAGCAAGCAACAAGTAAACATAGACATATTTCATCATAGTCTGAGTAAATTTCGTTACATAGTCCATAAACACAAGTTTTCTCCTTAATATCATATATTTAAGTTAGCATATTCGTACAGGATTATATGATTATATTTGTGAAGCATAGATGTGCATACAAATAATTTAGAATAATATAGCAGACAAAAAATACATTATAGATTGTAATTGTAAACATAGTTACTTATTATCTGTAATTTATGACTAAATAAGTATATTGAGTACATTAAGAATATACTATCTCATTCTCTCACAGCCTAAAATCTTTATATTCATTTATAACTATCTCTTTTTCGTTACACATTGTCGTTTTATGAAATCCAATTCACAATGCACTAAAAGAGGTGCCTTTAAAAAAAGAACAAGCAATAAGTATTGCCAAATATAGAAATTACCACAAAATTCCGTTTATATTTATTATTTTACAAAATTCTGAGATAATTCTAGAATTACATAAATCTAGAAAAGTGGACAACCCTATCTGTAACGGATGCTGAAACATTCCCCGCGCTGCTCCCACACGTCACCGATGCTATTCACTCCTCGTCGTTCAACCCAAAGTATAAAGGATAGAAATATCAAGTTTTAGAGAGTATTTCACCAAATTTAACGTCTAAAGAGAGTGGCAACATGTTTTATAAAAAATGGCATTTTTCGGGTTACATTTATTTAAAACTTTCTATCACAATTAATAAAACAAGTCTTAAAATGTTTTTCAACATTGAAAAATAAAAATTCTTAAACATTTTGTATTAAAATCTACTTAAAGTGTCAACGAAACAACACCGATTTACGAAGATATACCCTCCTTTTGTGTAGCCAAATAAAGATTATAAACTAACTATACTGTGATAGCCAAGTATGAAATACATGTAATAAAACAGTTCGTCATACAAAAGTCCCTTGTCTGGAATGATTCAACCCCCGATATCTCTCTGTAGCTATCGTTTCGCTATCACTCTGTTACGCGTCCTCAAAACTGAACAATTTCTACTTCAAAATATGTAAATAATTATAAGCAACCATATTAAACAAAATTCAGTATAATTACATTACAAATACTCTTAAAATGTAATGCTAACGTGATAAACAACATTCAAAATAGCTTAGAATTGACTGGAGCTTAGTTCACTTTTGGATTTATAGCAAAGCTGTCATGGGTGCGCGGTTCTGTTTAATTTTTGTGCTATTTGTGATAATAACTTTTAATATCGAGATACTTGGATTTGTAAGTATAAACTATATTATTAGCTAATTGAATGTTTTAACTTTGATTAGAAATTAACCGTTAAATATGCTTTAAAAGCTTCTGAACTGATAAAAACAATTTAATCACTTCGTTCTCGTTAATTTACATTAATAATTATCCTATTTTTGGTTATTATTTGAATTCGATTTATTTAAAGAGAATAAGAAATTAATTATATTTATTGCTGTTTTTTATCTTTATAACATTTCAAAATATCAATGAGGTTATGTTAAATGTTAAGGATAGCTAAGAGGAACTTTAATTTGTAATGTATTTTATCTACATATATAATTATAGTGTAAATTTAATATTAATAAGAATATAAAATTCATAAGTAAATCTAATACACTACTATCTAATAATGTAGTTAATTAATTTTAACCATATAATGACTTATTGTTTTAAAGGGACTGTATTTTTTTAGCAGAATTGATATATACTATATTTTTAAACAAAACTAAATATATATTATATTATAATATATATGTATACAGCTCATATAAATTGTTAGTAAAATGTTTAATTAAATAATTATAAAAGTAGGACAAATGGAATAGAAATTTGTTTTTTTATTAACCTATATAAATATAACTATAGGTGTAAGGGGTGTCGAGTAACATCTTAAGACTTGAGACACCCAAGCCAACCTCACCAGCACGTGGTGCACCCTGCTGATCAACGAACGAGGCAATGGCGATAGCGGGGTGGTAGGGTTTTACAGCCCGTCTGGGTCGCAACCACCATGTACATGGCGAAAAAGCCCGTCATAGTGACTCGCGTTGCGTTTCGGGATCAGCCTGTGCATATCCAGTACCGGGTGACTTTCGTCATTATGGCCGGCATGACAGCGGCGACCGACGATGGATGAGCTGTCTCTCGGTGGTCGCCACTGTTTTTGGATTGTACTATGCTTACCATCAGGCAAAGTGCAGTCACATTGTCGTGCTTCAATAAAAGAAAAAAGAAAAAAAAAGTTAATTAAAAGGAATAATTATGATTAGACAGTTTAAACAAAAAAAAATAAATAATAGATTTACAACAAATGTCTGAATATTTTTTCTATATTTTTATACATGTATTGGAAAAATATATATAGTTAGTTATAAATCTAGTAAAGCGGCATGCATCTCCTATGTAATAATTATTTTCATGTTATTTTTTAATTTTACTTCATTAAAATATGGGTGTCTTATGATGAGTAAGAGGTATATTTGAATACTTCCTGTGAACAAAATCACATGAAATTCGGTTAATAATAATGTTCATTATTACATAGTATAAAACAAACTCCTCTGCCACGTCTGTCTGTCTGTCTGTTCGCGATAAACTCAAAAACTACTTAACTTGCTTTTATACGGTTTTCAGCAATAGATAGAGCGATTCATGAGAAAAGTTTAGGCAAATAATTTGTCAAAGTTTTTATTATCAGGGCAGGATAACGTTCTCCAGACCTGACAGCTTAATATATTTTTATCCGCTGGCAGACGTTGTCTCCCCTGTTAAAAAAAAAAATTGACAAATTATATACTAAAATCTTTCTCATTAATCTCTTTATCCACTGATGAAAATCACATAAAAATCCGTTCAATATTTTTTGAGTTTATCGCGAACAGACAGACAGACGCTGTAGAGGACTTTGTATTTTTATAGGATGTAATTATTATCAATTACGGAGGGATGTGTACAAAATTTAAGTATTACAAACAAGCGTTTGCCTTTGACTTCGTTTCCGTTTGTGTATTACTAAATGATGATATAAATATGTAAACATGCAAAGTTATTTATTTTAAATATCAAAAGCAATACAAGATCTAGGATTTTGATTTAGTACTGTGAAATATGCAATGTATATAGTATCCCGTATATAACCAATATACGATTTAGCAGGAGTTTATAAGAAAAGTGATCTTGAGATCTTTTCTTTATATATGATAGCAGGCAACCGAATGGGTCACATGACGTTAAGTGCTCACCGAAATCCACAGATTCTACTAACAACAGGGGAGTTGCAAGTGCGTTGTCAGCCTGTATTTGGGGCGATGGGAGGGTTAGGGGATAGATAGATGGGGAGGTGGACCTCCGGCGCTCTCACTGACTAATAATGCAATAATGAATAATGCAAGCACTGTTACTTAACGTGGGTGTTTCTATGGGTCGCATAGTAGTACCCCGAACGAGCTGACGCATCGATGCTGAAACCAATTATAGTTTCAGCGTGGATCTATCACCAACAAAATACAATACACACACAAAAATACAGATCTTCACATATCAATATATATTGTGTTTAACTTGTTTCAAATTAAAGGGTTTACAAGGTTAGGTTAATATTACAACGTATAATATTTATGGTGCGAACAAAACTGTTAATACATTAATCATATTTATTTGTTATACCTTGATCTTAATTATGGCGTTATCTAAAGCGACCAAGGCGTTTGATTAGCACGTTGACAGCCACAGAACTTTTCACGAAACTGATCTGGGAAGCCATTTTGTTTTAATGATACTTGGGTAACCGGATTTTCGAAGCAACCGACCTCTATTTGAGCTATTTTTGTTTTGACAGCGTCGGCGAAATTTACCTTTATATTCTAGCTATAATTTTTAATTGTCTCAAAACTCAGTGAAAAAAGTTTTCTATTAATAAAATCTAGCTAGATCGATTTATTGTCCCCAAAACTACCAAGATACTAAGTTTCACGGAAAAGATGACGCCGAAATCCTGAAAATATACAAATATAAATATATACAAGAATTGCTCGTTTAAAGGTATTAGATTAGATAGTCACTTTGTATCGGAAAAAAAATTATAGTGATCAAGATAACATAAAGCTTCACGTACACGAATTCGTCAGCATGAACTATAAATTATTAAACCTATAAATGATTATAGATACACTGTTTCCTTGAATATGTGCTCATGTAACTCGTTAGCTGATGTCAGCTACCAGTTCTTGGTAACGATGCATCGTACACGTTGCTCTATAAAGTTGAGACGATATTAACATAACGTAATTTTTTTAATATTTACTGTGTTATCAAACGCACGGAAACGGTTTATCGGATGTAACTCGTAACTCGAAAATGGATTAGTTATTTTAATACGAAGTATGTCATTTCCCCGACGATAACGAATTAGTTAGCCAGCATTATATTTTATCGTAGCGTAAATTTAAAATTATCTATATTGACGTAAATATTCTTCTTTTTTACTTGTCTGTCAGATTATTACTGCCTTGTCGCGTAGTCAATAATGTTACAAGCGTCGTACGATCATATTTTTTTTTATATATTCAAAGGGTACGCGCTAGGCCACAATCTCACCTGATGGTAAGTGACGATGTGGCCGACGATGTATCGCGCTTACCAACTAGATGCCTATTCAATATTAAGCGTTTGTGTGAATCAATATTCTAACAAGATGGTGGATCCCTTATTAGAATCTTCCAGGGAGTTTTGTGGCATCTCAGAATTTCATGCTCCGTAGCATTATTTTCCATTCACTTCACTTATGCACATTAACCTAACTATATTACGTAAAACATCACAAAATTTACAAAATATAGAGACAAATAACACATTATTATGAATAAAATATAAAATCCACTACATGACAGACTAAAATTCCGACAAAAACTCAATTCATTATTTTTAAATAGCCTATAGCCTTTTAGTATATTCTACAGTCATAATATTTTATGCATATATATAATATTTTACATAACTGTATGGTAAAATAATTATTATGGAAATATTACTAGCTGATACCGGCTACTTTGCTTCGTTTATTATCTTAATAGTATATTATGTGTACAGAGGACAAAACACAAATAAAAATTGAAAAAATAAACTATTTTCTTCAAAAACATATATCTAAACAATTTCGTTCGTTAATTCTGCTCAAAACATGTATTCTACATTGATCCTTGAACCTTGATATATATTTTTTTTTTCAATTTTCATTGTACTGTTTGTGCCCGCGCCTACGTCCGCGTAAAATTGTAACTTTAAAAACAGTAATTAACAAAATCATAGGATTATATTGTTTATTAAAACTAATATATACATATAAACGAATGTTATATATATTTAAACATATCCTATATGTTATACCGGTGTATAAACTATTACCATACAAAATTTCATAAAAATCCGTCTCGTAGTTTTTCGCGAATCCCGTACTAACGACAGGCAGAAAGACAGACGGATGGACAAAAAATGTAATAGTTATGGAAATGTATTCTGTCATTGATTCTAAGCCCTACCAGAGTATTTTTTCTATAAAATATTTAATTAATAACTTCGACTCGTCACCCTTTTATTATATGTATAGCTATATTTTTACTGCTATTACAAACAAAAGACGAACATAGTATAATCGACTAGTAAAATAATATAACAACCAAAGGCAAAATTACGGGCAGCTGATATTTATAAATGTTCCAGAAACACGCACGAGATGCAATGAATGACGTCATACCTTTAAACCATTTCATGGAAATAAACGATGACATAGTAATACCGATTATGTTACACTTAGACAAGCCACTATTAAAGAGATTACCCGCAAAAACTAAACACAAATTGAAAGAGAAATTCAAGAACGCAGCGGAATTGATACTAAAAGATGTGGAGAGAATTTTCAAACATCCGAGTTTGAATCTATCTTTGAAGTTGATACTGATTGATGTGAAGGTGTTGAAGAGTAAGATAAGTAGGATAGCTGTGGACGAAAACGTGTCGAAGTATTTGAAGAGCTACTGCGAGTGGCAAGCAGAGAGGAAAACGAAGAAGCTGCGATGGTGGTACTCCATACTATTTACTGGGCTAGATTTATTCTACATGGACGGTTTTGGAAAAGAAGTACGTAGAAGTACAGGTATTTTGACTATTATTTTATATTTTATTAGTTGCCCGTCTCGGCTTCACACTGGTTTACTAAATAAGAAAATGAGTCCAAATATACCCTTTCATAGAATGATAACTGAGCAATTATATGTCAATTCTGTCAAAATATTTGAAAATGTCCCTTTTGCTTTCAATCCAAAATTTCCCCTATTGCGTACAAGTTTTCAAGATATTCTTTCATTCATACCTTGTCCTGACAATCTATATTAATATTATAAAGAGGTAAAGTTTGTGAGTTTGTGAGTTTGTGATGTTGTGATGTTGTAGGGGGTAATCTCAGGAACTGCTGATCTAATTTGAATAATTATATTAATGTTATATAGCTCATTCATCGAGAATGGTTATAGGCTATATATCAGCACGCTAAGATCAATTGGAGCGGAGCACACATGAAAAATGTTACAAAATCGGGATGTTTTTTCCTTTTGAGAACTGCTGCGTGTTAGTGTTGGTGTTAGTGTATTTATTCCACGCGAACGAAGTCGCGGGCAATGGCTAGTAGTCAATATAACAAAATATAATCAGTCGAATAGGTGCACATGTTCCTAAAAAAAGTGTGTGTGTACTTATGTACACGCGTTAGAAGTTATACTTCTTTGGCGTAACAAGATAGAAATGTTTTATTCAAAAATTTTATTTTTAGCTTTATTCTAAGTTTGTAGAAAAAACGACACTAACAATAGAAAAAAGGTGTTTAATACATTGAAAGTTTTAATACAAAGAAATACAAACAACAAATACAAAGAAACAAAATGTTGACTATAGCTAACTTCAGGGTGTCGGTTTTTCGTGACGGTGTGCACACGCATCGTAGTAACTTCAGGGTGTCGGTTTTTTGTGACGGTTTGCGCGTGCATTGTAATCACTTCAGGGTGTCGGTTTTTCGTGACGGTGTGCGCGCGTATCTAAATATTTACTCTCATCATTTTCCCCTAACGCGCTAAAAGAAGTATAACTTCATTAATGAGCTTACGAACATTCGGCAATTGATTTTTGTTCATATAGATAGGCTTCAGGTTTGACATCAATACACCAAATCAACTCTATGATGAATAAATGCTAGTTTTAGAGTTCTGTAACAATATGTTAACTTTTTATATTTAATTCTTGCCTATACTACGCGGATGCCTAAACTTGGGCTATAAAAAGGCTGACGAGTACTTGTCTCTATATAAATATAAGAATAGAAAAACCTAGTCTAACACGAGTCCCGTACCACTTATATAAATTTTTTTTTTGCCGACATAGCCACCACACACCACTTTTCAGAATATTTGTTTATTTACCCCCCGGAATGTTCACACTCATAGCAAGCACTCGATTTATATTTAAGTTGTCTATAAATATTCTGATGATTTTTCATAACACATCCGTTGGTATTTTAATATGTTCGTTGAGAATGTTATAATTAAGATGGGTTGATAATAGAAAACCCACGTGAATTAAGCGGGTTTAAAAAATAGTACATGGGCGACCGAGCCTAGCTCGGTTCTTTAAAAAACATTTTTAACTTAAAATAAACTGTTAGGTTTGCCTTATAAAATTAACATTTTTTTTTGCAAAAAAGAGAAAAAAATTAAAAATATATCTCTTCTGCTTTCACCCGGATTCGAACTGGGGTTACACGAATTTTCGAAGCAACCGATTTCCATCTGAGCCATTTTTATTTTGACAGCGGCGACAAAATTTACCTTTATATTTTAGCTATATTTTTTCATTGCCGGAGAACTCAGTTAAAAAAGTTTTCTATGAATAAAATCTAGCTAGATCGATTTATCGTCCCCGAAACTACCTACATACTAAGTTTCACGGAAATCGCTGACGCCGTTTCCGAGATCCTGATTATATACAAATATAAAAATATACAAGAATTGCTCGTTTCAAGGTATTATATAAATAAATTTGATTTTTAACTTTATATTTTTTTGTAAATTAATAACATAAAGAATAATATGAATAATAATGTATTGAAATATTTACTGGCGTTTAAACTTTAAACTTAATTTCTTCGTAAAAATAAAATAGCTGTTGCACTATGAACAGTGTATCAAGGTAACTAGTGTTTAAGGTTAATCAAACCAAAGTGAACTTATTTCGACTTTATGTCTATGTGAACTTTTAAATGACCTCATTCATGTTATTTTTTTATATTTGTACATTTATTACCTGTATAATCACTTTTTACCTTAAAACAAGTAAATAAGTTATAAAAAGTTTTTCGTTATAACAAAAAAGTTTATATAGAGTTTAGACTATACTTTAAATACCAATGCTAAAATTAACAATGTTTATAAAAAAAAACTAATTGAACACAAAACTTGCATTTAGCTTCATTATTATTTTTTTTTTTCACTTTATTTTTGGCAATCAATCTTTCAGATTATTACTGCCATTGTCGAGTAGTCAATAATATTACAAGCGTCGTGCGATCATTTCAATATTAAGCGTCGTGTGAGTCAATATTCTAACAAGATGGTGGATCCCTTGTTAGAACCCTCCAGGGAGTTTTTGTGGCACCTCAGAATTTCATGCTCCGTGGTATTATTTTCCATTCACTTCACTTATGCACAATAAACTAACCATATTACATAAAACACCACCAACTTTACACAATATAGAGTCAAGAAACACAAGATTATGAATAAAATATAAAATCCACTACATGACAGACTGAAATCCCGCCAAAAACTGAGCTTCATTATTTATGATCAAGTCAAAATTACTTCCATAGTAACAAACGTTGACACTGGCAAATATTTGAACAGAAAACGTTCAACTTCATTATATGCAGAAAGTAACATTAGTTACTAAGTTTTTGGCGGGATCTTAGTCTGTCATGTAGTGGATTTTATATTTTATTCATATTCTTGTGTTATTGGACTCTATATTTTGAAAATTTGGTGGTGTTTTACGTAATATAGTTAGTTTATTGAACATAAATGAAGTGAATGAAAAATAATACCACGGAGCATGAAATTCGGAGATGCCACAAAAACTCCTAGGTAAGTTCTAACAAGGGATCCACCATCTTGTTATAATATTGTACACGACGCTTAGATATTGAAGTGATCGCACGACGCTTGTAATTTTGTTGACTACGCGACAATGGCAGTATTAATCTGAAAGATTGATTGCCAAATATAAAGTTTAACAAAAAAGTCTGAAAAATTTCTTCCATGGTGAAAAACGTTGACACTGGCAAATATTTCGCTACAGAAAATGTTCAACTTCATTAGATGCAGAAAGCAACATTAGTTACTGAGTTTTTGGCGGAATCTTAGAATGTTAGAATGTAGTGACGTTTACATTTTATTCATAACCTATTACTTGACACTATTTTGTAATATTGATGGACTTTTATACAATATAGGTCGGTTATTGTGCATAAGTGAAGTGGATGGAAAATAATACCACAGAGCATGACTTTTGAGATGTCACAAAAACTCCCCGTAATGTTCGAACAAGAAAGTCACAATTTTATTAGAAAATTAAAATACATAGATATAATATTGTTACCCACACGACGAGAGCAGTAATAATCTGGAAGATTGGTTGCCAAAAATAACATAAAAACCATTACTTCACATAAATAATTCTTTTTGACGTTTCCAGGCCGAGGTTACATGAACGGAATGTGTAGTCAGAAGAACAGCTGTACGTTATTGGAGTGGCAGCCTAAGAATATAGCTTATGTTCTGGCCCATGAAATCGCTCACAGGTAAATAAACATCAACATGAGACCCCTAAAACTCACATGAGTTCTTACAATTCAAAATTAGCTAAATCCAATCTCAGCTGTTTCTAATATTTTACGTTATTTTTCAAGATCTTCTAATTTTGTACATGTATTTTTTTCTTTATATCATAAGTGGCAAACGAGAAGGTGGTTCACCTGATGTTAAGTGATCACCACCGTCCATAGACACCAGCAACACCAGAGGAGTCGCAAGTGCATTGCCAGCCTGTTTTGGTGAAAAGGGAGGGAAGGGAGGGTGGAGGTTGACCTCCGGCACTCTCACTGACCGAACTAAACGCAACAATGTAAGCACTGTTACTTCACGTCGATTTTCTGTGGGTCGGGTGGTACTACCTCGGGCGAGCCGACCCATTCATGCTGAAACCAGTTATAACTTCATCGTGGCTCTACCATCACGAAGAACATAAAAAAAAAACTAAGAATATTATGGACGGCAAAATTTCAACTTTGTTCTCAGTGTATAAAGGCTGGAAAACTTAAAAAAAATTATGAACTTAGTAAGAGTCCTTTTTTCTGGATGTTCTTCCTTTCCTGACAATGTACTTGCAAAATTTGCAAATCATATTTGCAAAGAAGTTCAAATTTAAAAATATTAAAATGCTCTGATCCGTAATCATTTTTAGGTAACTGAATTTAATGAATTTAATTTTAGCCTAGGCGTTTACCACGACGGACCTCCTAACAATGATTGCAAAAGTCGACGATACATAATGGATGCCCTGTACAACCCTCACAACCCAGCTAAGGCATGGTCACCGTGTAACAAAAGAGATTTAGAAATTTTCTTTAAGTAAGTCTTATACAGCTATGTCACACGTTATTAGTCACACTATAACTACGTTAGTTTCTGTCTGCTGGAAGTATCGAGTGTTTCCGCAAACTATAGAACTTTACTTTTTTTTGGCAATCAATCTTTGAGATTATTACTGCCATAGTCGCGTTGTCAACAA
>JACEII010000030.1:571345-582717 GCA_014332785.1 Antheraea mylitta
AATCAAATTACATATTCGTGTATATTGCTAGTATATTATTATATGATAACTGTACTGAGAAAAGCTTAATAAGCAAGGAAGAACTTATCGAAACATCGCATCTCTTGTACCCCTTCTAACACTTTGTAATTTGTTCAGAAACAACTGCACTAAGCCCGAGCAGCTCACAGTCGCAATCCGCGAAACAACGCGAACTGCCGTTTGTAATAAAAACCGCATAAACGAAAAAGAAGTTACCAACCGACACGCGTAAACAAAATTTCAAATGAAACCTCCTTTTTTATAATACCGTGGCTGTATTATTTCAACACCTTTGCAACTATTGTATATAAATTACAAATATGTTCAATTTAGGAACGCGATAAAAATGTTTTTAGGAAATGTATATTTTTTAAAGTATTGTATCTTTGTTTTGTTGGGTTAAATTTGAGTATATAATAATGTAGATCAAAATAGTATTCATTAATAGAGTGACTAACCTAGCAGTGTATTTACGTAAATATGTTTTGGTTTTGGCGGGAAGTGCTTTTAACAGTATTCCTGTCTTCCGTATTGGATGTAAACAGCGAACAATTCGGCAATGATGTAAGTAATCTATATTATATCTATATACGTACAGACTATGTAATTAGATGCATATTTAAGTATAACAGTTGAGTTTTTGGCGGGATTTTAGTCTGTCATGTAGTGGATTTTATATTTTATTCATGATCTTGAGTTATTTGACTCTATATTTTGTAAATTTGATGGTGTTTTGCGTAATTTTGTGGTGTAAGGGGTGTCGAGTAACATCTTAAGACTTGAGACACCCAAGCCAACCTCACCTGCACGTGGTGCACCCTGCTGATCTACGAACGAGGCAATGGCGAGAGCGGGGTGGTAGGGTTTTACAGCTCCACTGGGTCACAACCACCATGTATATGGCGAAAAAGTCCGTCATAGTGACTGGCTTCTGCGCGTCGCGTTTCGGGATCAGCCTGTGTATATCCAGTACCGGGCGACTTTCGTCATTATGGCCGGCATGACAGCGGCGACCGGCGATGGATAATCTGTCTCTCGGTGGTTGCCGATGTTTTTGGATTGTACTATGCTTAACATAAGGCATAATGCAGTCACTTTGTCGTGCTTCGATAAAAAAAAACTTATGCATAAGTGAAGTGAATGGAAAATAATACCACGGAGCATGATATTCTGAGATGCAAAAACTCCCTGGAACATTCTAATAAGGGAGCCACCGTCTTGTTACCATATTGAAATATTCACACGATGCTTGTAATATTATTAACTATACGAGAATGGCAGTAATAATCTGAAAAATTGGTTGCCAAAAATAAAGTTAAAAAAAAACTATACCAGCCAACAAGTGTAATTTTAATGTCGCGTCGTGTCAAATGACAATAAACCAATTTAGATAAATAAAAATATTTTATATATTTTTTTTAATCTAACATACAATTTCGATTATAAATCTGGATATTAAATTACGTATTCATAGTACACAATTAGTAGAATATAACATTATTATTAATACAAAAATGTATAATAAAAATATAATTTGTGAGGTTATTCACCTCAGTGAACGAATAATATTATGTTGACTTGATTCACTTATTTTATACTCTTATAGATGTACTGTTTATTTTAAGTTATATATTTAAATAATTACTATAACGCCACGATCTTAGGAAGATAGACACAAATAATTTAAAAACAAAGAATAAATAGAAACTTATTACATGACTTCTCAAGTTTTTAAAAACTTTTAAAGAAAATTTAATAAAACTCATCAAAATTGTTGTTAGTAGCACTTAACTTGTTTTAAATAATTATCTATATTAATATATATATAGTAAGGTAAAGTTTTAAGGAAGTTGTCAAAAACTACTGATCCGATTTTTCCGAAAAAATTTTCAGTGCTCAGAGCTCATTTATTGAGGAAGGATATATATAGGATATCATCATAGCAACGTGTTGCCGCGTCAGCTAGTACCTTATATAGTTATATTATTTGTTTGAATGATTTGAAAAAAAAACATATAAAATGGGGTTCATGTGATAGCATCACGTGTACTAAGTTTTTGGACAAAAAATGTATCCCTTTATGAAATAAATTGATATGAAATAAATTGGGAAATAAAACTTAATTTACGATATTCAGAACGAATTTAATAACCCATTACCTTAGTCGTTCAATAACAATTAACTAAGAATCCAATTTAATTATAATTTTACAGTTTAATTAATAAGAAAATCTTATATGATTTATTCAATTAATTTACATAAATTGTTACCGATAATAATTGAATTATTTCATTAATTGAAACCGATTTAGTTCGCGTATCAATTAATTTCACAGAGTTAATAAAGACTTAGATTTTCGCGACGGCACTTGTTTATGCTAAAACAAAGGATCGATTATTTAAATAACGGCCAAGAATGTCAACCCTAATCATAATTTATATTGAATTATATATATGAAATAATCAAAGGGTCAAAAACATGTCTATGATTTTGGTAATGGGGTTAGTTCTTTACTAACGAACTTGAATTGTAATCATAAAATCGTATATAAATAAATAGAACAGTTCAGTACCTTTTTATTCTATGTTTTTCAACGGATCTTCTTTTTTATTGCTTAGTAGCTATACTAGTTTACTAGTGAACCCGCGCAAATTCGTCTATGTAAAATCGGTTGCTTAATAGTATGTAATATGCGTTTCCTAATTCAAAAAATCTAGAACCCGATTACAGCGAATCCCACCGTTTCCAATTTTGAAATCAAGCAATTCAGGAACTCACTCAAATACACAACTAGTTGGTTAAGTGAATGACTTACGCATCTGTAGAAGAAATGTCGATGAGGTGGACGTAGCGCCATTTGTCATACAGCAAAATGAATTATTTCAATTTAGAATACAAGCGACCGTTGAATCATTTAGATATTTTTCATACAAAAATACTAAATTCACGAATGATAAAAGGGAAATGGTGGGTTAGAAAGATGAAAATTTGGGGTTATAAATATTTTTAATGGTAAATAAAGAAAAAAGAACAAGAAAGAAAAATTAACAAAAAATGGAAAAAAATTATCTGGATTACAATACCCTAATCACCTTGAGGTATACATTATACGTTACTACCTATTCTCATAATTACCAAAAATGCATTTTTTTAAATTGATCAAGCCGCTCGAAGGAGTTTAACCGTAAACACCGTGACACGAGATTTTTATATATTAGAGAGGTATCGATAACTATAGTCTTATCGATGATAACATTTTGGGAGTGATTTTTTTTTAAACCATTGACGAGTGAAACCTTTATTTATAAGTATAATAATAATTTCTATAATCATTCGTTTACACTCTTTCGTTTCGTTTCGTTTATATTTGTTCAAAGTTCAGTGCAGTTTTTTTAATAAAAAAATGATATATATACTCGTATATTAATCCACGAAGATAAAACTTCTGTAGTCCGTATTTCGACAAAATATCGTTGCGATCTAAAGGTTATTCAACGTGTCATGTAGTAGTTTCTATATTTAATTTTTGTTATTGAGTCAACATTCTGCAGTGCAGCTGACATTTTGCGTAATATAGATTCGTTATTATGCACAAATGACGTAGATTTCAAATAATAACGAAGAATATAAATTCTAACTCATCACGAAACCTCCTTGGAATATTTTAACGTCCACCATTTTGTCAGAACGTTATTTGATAATTTCAAAATAAGAACAATATCAAACTTTTTGAATTTACATTGTTTGCCTGTAGTGAATTTAAAAAGAAAACAGTGTTATGAGATTTACCAACAAATCCTCTAGATAATTACTGTCATTTTCGAGTAGGTAATAATATTGCAAGTTTCGTGTGAATATTTCAGTAATATTTCAATGTTCTGACAAGATGGGGGCTCCATTGTCAGAACTTTCCAGAGAGTTTTCGTCGCAGCTCAGAATTCATGCTCCAAAGTATTATTTGCACAATACACATCACTTGTGCATAATAACCGAACTATACTACGTAAAATGCCACCAATGTTACTAAATATAGATAACACAAGATTATGAATAAAATATAAAAGACGCTACACGACATACTAACATCCCGCCAAAAATTCGACATATCTATTTATCTAATACCTTTAAACGAGCAATTCTTATATATTTTTATATTTGTATATATTCAGGATCTCGGAAACGGCGTCATCTATTTTCGTGAAACTTAGTATGTAGGTAGATTCGGGGACGATAAATCAATCTACTTAAATTTTATTCATAGAAAACTTTCTTAAACTGAGATTTCAGGTAATAAAAAAGTATAGCTAGAATATGACGGTAAATTTCGCCGCCGCTGTGAAAACAAAAATAGCTCATGTGGAAATTGGTTGCTTCGAAAATCCGTGTAACCCCAGTTCGAATGCGAGTCTATAGATTTTTTTTATTGTAAAGGATGATAATTTTTTAAAGCAAACTTAACAATTTATTTTCATTAAATGAATAATTGTATTATTATAATTGTAAGAGAGATATCTTTTTAAATATATATATTTTTTTTGTGATAAAATGCTAATTTTGTGAGGCAAACCTAATAGTTTATTTTAATTTAAAAATGTTTTTTTAAAGAACCGAGCTAGGCTCGGTCGCCCAGGTACTTATCTTTAAGAGATTTACATGTTCAAATCAAAATCAAATCAAAAATACTTTATTCAGTTTAGGCCCTAATAAGGCACTTATGAACGTCAAAAACTACCACCGGTTCGGAAACAACCCAGTTATCGAGAAGAACCGGCAAGAAACTCGATCTGGTTTATCTTTTTGTTGGTACCTACAGTTTAAGTATATCTATTATCAAACTGCAGACATTATTTTTTCCATATGTAGAGAGAAAATTGATGTTTCGTGATATTCTTAATGAACCAGTTAATTCTGGAAGTGTCAGGCCAGATAGTAACTAACCATATAAATGTAACTTGACAACAAATTCTTTCCATTGTTCAATTTGCTCCGCGACCTTGACCTCGCTAGAATGGACCACTTTAAATCTTATCAGGATCTTCAACGTACTGCCCACAGTTTTCTGTTTATTCGTCCAGTTACTACGCTCTATGAATACTAAATTAGTTATTCGGTTTTGTTTGATGCAATAATGTTGCGATATTTTTTATAACGTCAAGGAAAACACATATAATCTGCATTTTTTATTCCAAATGTCATCATAATGTTACATATTTGACGGACAACTTGATTCACTCTTCGTACGAAGTGCAAAAAATTGGTTCAGCATAGCTGTTATTGATTGTTTGAAGATGCTTAAATAATTTTAAATAATTTTTAAATGAATGAGTCATCATGGTCAGATAATCTTCATCTAAGGACCATTGTTTTGTTTTGTTACAAATATTTGTTTTTCTTTTTTTTCTTTTTTCGAAATGTCTACACTGTTGACCCAGTAAGGTCTTAACAGCTTCACCGGACTACTAAGGCGAGCGCTTAATGCACTCAGCCGATTCCATTCTGGCAACCAGCTCAAGGATGCACGGCACACCTCGGCCTGGCTGTTGCCTGTTGCATGCAAAATCGCGACCTATCTTAGCTAACCTAGCTAACTATTCATATATGTATGAGTTGTTGAAACGTATATGTGTACCAAGCATACACGCCTCAACAACTCTTCCATATATTTATTATCGGAAAATTGAAAGTTTTTCAGTTCGATAAGGGAAAAAAGTAAACCCTTCCACTTTCATGTGTAAGCGTGTAGGCGTGCACGTGTGTGGGGGTGATCGTGTAGTGGTGTAGCAGTGATGTATATTTGTGTGTCACCGTATCGCGCAAGCAACGCACTCAAGGGCTCCCTACCGAGGGATCGAACCTAGGCTTGAGCCGCTGCCGTGGGAGGCCTAATCGGGTGTGCGGGAGCGAAATTAACCCCCAGACCACGGCGGCGTAATCTGTAGTTACGCGGGCGTGGGTGTGAGCACTCTCTGTTTCGAGGGACAGGCTGGTACTGATTGTTCGCTGACGTGATTAAATCAGGAGGGTCGGTAAAAATGCATCGCGGACGTCTTTTATAACGCGCAGCGTTAGGTACGGGTTCATAGTTTGCGGCGGATACCACTAACGGACTGGGATGATTCGTGGCTTTTTCAAAATAGCTAATCGCAAATATTTGTTGTTTTATTAGAGTTCACTATTACGAAACGGCTCAACTAATTTTGAGGAGACATCTACTAGCAGATAAATTACTGTTTAGAGTACTATTTCTTTATATATTTTGTATTAATACTAACAATATCCCGCTGCTTCTCACGCATTATTTAAGAAGTAATTATTTTCCACTCTACCAATATCTACATGAAAACTTGCTTGATGGAAAATAAAAAAGAAGAAGAATAGAAGATTTGTTTTTATTGATGAAACACATCACGATTACAAAATAAATAAAGAATACATACGTATAATTAATTAGAAATGTCCATATATAACAAATTTTTCATACGAACTGTAGATGAAAAGAAAGAAAGAAATTGTTTATTGTTGGAAAAGCCATACCGTTAAATTAAATTAGAAAAATAAAATTTAACACATGTGAAAAATGAACAAAAAAAGTTTAACAATTGGCACTACCATTCAGTTTGCAGTACAGCGTTGCTTTTCTATGGGAGCCCATATGATTATAAACGGATGGTATATCAATGTAACTTAAAATAAATTAAAAAAAAAACCGATTTCAATATCAATCAAAAACCCACAAGGCACTGAAAAGCGGAAAATAAATAATTAATACAATTAACCAAATTAAAAAAAAACATATCACTATTTACGCGATCTAGAGATCACCTTTTTTTGAAGTCGGTTAAAAATTTAACAGATAACTTTGTCTTATAATATGTAGTGAAGATAGTTAAAACTATTTCGAAACTGCACAAGGTTTATTTATTTATTTATTTTAGGGTCGTCAACATGACAATACACTAGTAAACATATAAAAAGTAGGACTATTATGATTCAAATGTTTAGTCATATTTATAGACAACCACGGCATGCTCCAACACTTAATTAAATATTCATAAAGTAAATATTAAACTATTTTACATATTTAAAGATTTAACATAATAATACAAAAACAAAGAAACTGAAACAGAAAAAGTAATAAAATACTGCAATTAATTGATTCTCTTAAATCATACTTTAAAACATTAGGAATATAAGAAATTAACAGAAAGAGAGAGAGTGGAAAAAATAAAAAGAAATACTGAACCAATTAAAGCTGTATTTTGTGAATAGACTGATATGCTTCTATTGCTGTTTTAAAATGATTTCGTTTAGTAGAGAAAATGTCGCACGTTTTATGAAATGAGTTATGTGACCTAGATATTCTGTTGACTGGAGAGTAAAAGCCTAAATTAGTACATGAATGAGAAATGTAAAATGGGACATATTTATTAGATCTTGGAAGCTTAAAAGCAATATTAAATTTGAAGTGATTAGTAATTTGTGGACAATCAATTTTGTCATAAAAATATCAAATAAAAACATAAGTGCTAATATTACTCTTCTATTATTTAAGGAGGATAGTTTGAAGTGATTAAGTCGGTCATTATATATTGTAATCTTATTGACTACATTGCTATTGTAACAGAGATGCCATAAAAATATTTTCTGTACTCGTTCTATATTTTTTTATATAAATATCATAGTGTGGATTCCAGATTAGACTGCAATATTCTAAATTAGGTCTTTCTAATGATTTATAAGGAAGTATTTTAGTGCTGCAATTCTTAAAATTCCTACAATTCCTCAAAACAAAACCTAAAATGTTAAAATATTTTTTATTAATATTATTTATGTGTTTATCAAATTTCAGTTTCTTATCAAAGACTATACCTAGATCTGTTATATAATCAACTTCATGCAAAATATTTGATTCTATCCTATAAACACATTCTGAGTTGGAATAATCTCTAGTAAATCTTATATAATAACATATATTAATATTAAGTTTCATTTTATTTCTATAGCACCAATGTACAACACGGTTCAAGTCTTCTTGAAGTTAAATCGTATCTTCTGGCGTATGTATTGATTTAGCTATTTTAAGATCATCAGCATAAAGATAGAAATCAGAGTATTTAAAACAAGATGTAATATATATGTCTTTATATTAATCTATTTATTAGAATCATTAACAGCCGCGCTGAATAACATCAGATCACTGTTCTTCCCGTATCCAAATCTAAAAAGAACCCATTAGTATGGGGCAGCTTTCATTTGTTTTAACTTCAATATTTTCTATGCATAGTTTTAAATGAATAAACTAACCAATACTGCCTAAACCGCGAAGGTCCCTAAGCATTACAAATTGTTGTTTTGTAATATTTTTTATCAATACTAATATTTTCGGCTTTCACAAGCGTGCATTTTCGTCACAGTACGTGATCCGGTGGGGAACAATTTACGTACACTTAGCTTAATTGTGTAAGCTTTTAGACTTAGCTACATTATATGAACAAGGTAATTGACTATTCCAGCTATCTGTGCAATACTCGCCAATGTTTTTGACCGCTCTGAATATAAATGCAAAGAACACTAATTTTACTATCAATACGTATTATATTATATTATACTAGTTTTTGCCCACGACTTCGCGTGGAACAGTAACGGTTTAAGCAGCGCACGCAGCGGAAACACACAAAAGCTTATAGCCTTCCTCGATTTTTTTTTTCTCTATAAATCCTTGACTTACATATGTATCGGGTGCCCATTTGTGGGAATAAAGTTGTTTGTTAGGTCACAATTTTTTTTATAACAGTAGTCTACCAAAACGTTCCCTTTGGGGACACAACAACCTCAAAGATGATCAACTCTTTGGTCACCTCGGCGGGTAAAGTCATTTTAAAATGACCCCCAATATTTCATGGAGTCACAGCTTGATTACGAACTTTAAGTCTACTCCGAAAATGAGCAGTATGATTTTCTTTCCAATATGCATTAACTTTACACTTCAGAAGCGAACGAAATCACTTATATTAGCAAATGATTTCTCATATTGTTAACGATAGGTGGATTCCATTGCATTATTCTAGTTCGAAACTGGTTTCCAAATTATCTACTACGCTAGTCTTTTAAAAATCAATATCAATTACACTTATCTGCATATCGTTGTATTTATATAAAAATGAATCAATAATAAATCTTGAACGAGAAAATTATTCAACATAACTGTAAACAATGATGTTATCTAGCAAAATGATTTAAATAGAGAATTATAACCAATGTCAACCCCGATAAATAATAAACATTCGCGAGAAAAGTCAAAGTTGAAGGCCCCGTGTTCATTCTAAAAGCTACGATATAGCATCTATGAATCTAGCTTACTGTTTTAATAATGTGAATGCTTCGATTATTATGAGAATCGATACAACATAAATACATTTAGCTAAGAATTATGCATGGTTCTAAGCACGTTGTCCTTTAGGATTCAAAATATAATACGATTTTTGTACGAATTTGTCAGTCGATCTGTTGTTATATAGATTTGAACTAACGTTCCCGATCATGTCACAACGAAAGAAAGTTCAAGAGGTTTGCATCGAAATAGGGTTCCTTTATCATTTTACGTATGGGAACCTTTATAACAGCCTTCGGGGGCAAGAATAAACTTAACCCATAAAGATTAAGTTTATTAAAGAGAAGTACGGGATCTTGCGATTTACAAGTTTTTAGAAGACAGTGACATTTGCCCGATATCACAATCTTACAATTACTTAGGCTATTTAATTTACAATAATAATTCCTATTTAAATTGTTATGTTAACAAACTGCTCTCAAGCATCACAATCATTTGTTTAGTTTTGACCTTTGTATATTGTATAGGCCCTCAAGGAGAAAAAAAAATGTGGGGTTTTGTTGTGTACTCAAAACGAATGTTCACAGTAGAGAGCACTTTGCTTATACAAGGAATTTTGAACTGCCTATTATACCGTTCAGATTTGTAGTTTGTGTTTTGTATGTAAGAAATATTTATAAGAATGATTACTAACTAAAACTAACCGTAATTATGCATCTATTAGTATTTATATAATTTGTATAATAATTTCTCGTTTAATATAAAAGTATATCATTAATATATTTAAAACACATTATAAATAAACTAAGCATTGTAACGACGTGCTAATTTTATTTCATCAAAATGATGAATTACGTGGCGCCTGTTTATTAATAAGGTTAAACTATTCCTACCATTTAATTTGATTACTTTATAAGGACCCTTCCAGTTAGGTGAAAGAGCTTTACGCATTCTGAGATGGTTTTTTTAAATAGACATAGTCGCCAACATAATAATTTATTGGGCGAGTATGGCGGTCATAGTGTGCCTTGGAAGACTCTTTACATTTTTGTATGTGTTAAATAGCATCGGTTGAGATAAGTAAGTCGTCAGATAAGTGAAAGATATATGAATATTTGGAACACAAGTCGTAGAGGGCTTCGGTTTCTTCGCTATTTAAATATGGTACACGAAGTGATTTAAGGACTTCATTGGTTCTATCTAAACAAGTTTTATTTGATAATTATGACTCACATAATTCATAATCAACTGGGTGCAAGGTAAGCTGAAGCTTAGAGCTTGAAATGGCGGGTTTTTCAGAAGTATTTAAAACTGTAAGGTTTACACGATTATTATTTTTTACATTAACTAAGCAATTTGTAACATATAATGTATCACTTACGTGTTGATCAAGTATGAGGCCTACTTTTATTTCGGGATTTGTAACTGTACACTCTACGGTTACCTCAGAGCGTAGGGGAATTTGGTAAGTAGGATCATTGAAATTGAGCTTAATTTTATTTTTAACTAGATAAAGAACTTGGCTGGTATAATCAATGGAGCAATGGAAACAGGTAAGCAAATCTGTGCCTATAATTCCATCATAAGGTAAATATATTTTATCTACCACATGAAAAGCAAAAGAAATTGATTCTTGACCAAATATAAGGTTAATGTCAAGATTGCCTAGGGTAGGTACAGGTTCTTCAGTGCTGTGTATACCTTTTAATTTAATTATATTGTTTCTGAGCTGTTTACGTGAAAATAGTTCAATAGATGTTTTCTTTACAAGGCATACGGAGGATCCAGTATCGACAAGCAAAGTAAGTGGCTTGGAGAATATAGATGTAGAAATGAGAATATGAGGTAAGGATACTTTACTAGAAATACACGACAATTCATATATTTTATTCTCGCTTTCGTTGGGAATGGTTTCCTTAAATAATTTGTCTTTAAGTTTGGATTTAGAATGGATTTGGACACTTGCTTGGGGATGGTTACCCGTGTGGTCCATGGATATTGAATTACGGACACTTGTTTG
>JACEII010000030.1:582727-606126 GCA_014332785.1 Antheraea mylitta
AATTACGGACACTTGTTTGGGGCTGGTTACCCGTGTGGTCCATGGATTTTGAATTACGGACACTTGTTTGGGGCTGGTAACCCGTGTGATCCTTGGATCTTGAAGAGTTATCTGTTGGTCTATTGCGAGGCTTAAATGTAGAAAACGTACGTAAATTGTATTTGAATAGATCTATACTAATATCATAAAGCTGAAGAGTTTATTTGCTTGAACGCGCTAATCTCATGAACTACATGTCCAATATGAAAAACTCTTTCAGTGTTAGATAGCTCATTCATCGAGGAGTCTATATATCATCACGCTAAAACCAGTAAGAGCGGAGCACCAATGAAGAATGTTTCAAAATCGGTTTTTTTTTTAGCATTAGCCCAAAATAACTATTTCAGGCGGACGAAGTCGCAAACAGACGCTAGTCACAATATTAAGTACGGAGATGCATATCGGTATGAGGGGCTTGCTCAACAAAGATACAGAATGTGATAAAACCATAGCATATATTGTAAGCCCACCTGTATAGCTACCAACCTCAAGATAAAAGTTTGTCATATTTATGACAATGAAATGTATAAAAGTCAGAATCATATAAAGTAAATGAATTTAATTTTTATGACATTGGCAAAATAAGTCTTCTTCTTCTATTTTATTTTTGGTAACCAGTCTTCTATTTAGTAGACTACTACTGCCATTGTCAAGTGAGTAACGACATTACAAGTTTCTTGATATAATTGCAATGATCTAACAAGACAGTGGTCATCTTGTTACAACTTTCCTGGGAGTATTTGTGGCAAGTCAGAATCCATACTCCGTGGTATTATTTCCGATCCACTTCACTTGTGCACAATAACCAAACTATATTAGGTAAAGCACCACGAACATTATACGATATAGAGCCAAATAACACAAAATTATGAATAAAATATAAAGACCACTATATGGCATTCCAAAATCCCGCCAAATCTCCAACAAAATAATTATAACAAGCATCTTCTCAAATCACAGATTAATTCAAAACATTGTGCGTCACGGTTCAGTTATTTAATTACCTGATTTTTCATATAATGTTTGTGTGAGCAAAATATGTAAAACATGTAATATTGAATGTTACCATATTATAATAATTCTGTTTTAAAAGGCCACTGAACTATAATATAATCATTTATATATCTTATTAAAAGAAACAATGCAGTCTTACGACACTTCTGAGAGAAATGAAAACTCAAAACAATGGACTGTCTTGTTTTTTTTTTAATTTAAAAATAAAATAGTTATATTTGATTTGTAATTTGAAATTATTAATATGACACTGATCTTCACATCTATTGGCATTCCGAGTAATTATTAAATACATTTACATACAGTGTATGAATTAATCATACATATTATGATGGGCTACACAATACAAAATATAAATATTACATCTATACAGCCCGCTATACTACGCATCGCTAGACTGGCGCAAACTTAATACTTCACGAACATGTCGAGGCCATCGGTGACGAGCACACATATCTTTTTCTCTTACTACAAATCGCTTTAAGTGACTAAAGAAGTTTTCACTTCAAAAATCATATTGCCTTATATTTTCATGTATAGATCTAAAAGTTAAAGTCTACGTAATGTTTATATAAATATTTCTGAAGTGATTTAAATGTATATATACCTTATTTTTTCGTTTATATAAATTTAAAATCCCATACAGATCTTGAGGTCTGGAAAATGAAATTGGTACATCAGTAATAGAAATGAAAAATTTATAATAGTTAAAATACAAAACGTGTTATGATTGAAAGAAATATATTTTGTGTTAATAATTCAACTAACTATTTTATTGCTACAAACGCCTAACAATTTTATAAAAATGGGACGTCTGTTTTTTTATTAACAGTTACACTTTCAGTACAATCTGCACCTATACGGATTTCAATCTGTGAATAAGTCTTGACTCCGACGAGATATGACTCAATTTCCGCTTGTATAACAAGTCGTACCACACAATAACTGTCGCGCCGCTCAGCTTTCTTCCTACAGCAATATCACGTGGTTAAGGTTTATATAACAAATCTATAATTAAACAGCTCATAGAAGCAGTCGGAAGTTACTTTAATCTTTAAATTTTTTGGTATACATATGTCTATTGGAAAGGAACTGTATAAAAAAAAAAAAAACATACAGTCGAATTGATAACCTCCTCCTTTTTTTGAAGTCGGTTAAAAATCGAACGCCGCGAAAAGTTAGAGAGCTTTCATGTAAGTTACATTGTTTATATTTAGCTGTATTAAAGCATACTTTCTTTATAGAGGTTAGTACTTAAATGACCTATATCACTCGGTTGGTTTACACAAATACATACAAAATACTAACGTACCTATAGTATCTAATCCAATGCAAATTTACAAGGAAGCGTTATATGACATTATAAGATCCATTCAGGAGTTTTTGGCGGGATTTTAAAATGTCATGTAGTGGATTTTATATTTTATTCATAATCTTGTGTTATTTGACTCTATATTTTGTAAATTTGGTGGTTTTTTACGTAATATAGTTAGTTTATTGTGCATAAGTGTAGTGAATGAAAAATAATACCACGGAGCATGAAATTCTTAGATGCAACAAAACTCCCTGGAAGGTTTAGAACCTCCAACCAGGGATCAAACATCTTTTAGAATATTGATTCACACGATGCTTAATACAGAAAAGATTGTACGAGGCTTGGAATATTATTGACTACGTGACAATGGCAGTAATAATCTGAAAGATTGATTACCAAAAATAAAAACAAAAAAGATCCATTTAAATAAAATAGTATCATTGAAATATTTTAAAAAAGGTATTAAAATGTTCTAAAAACGAAAAAATAAACCTCGAAGTACATCACACCAATATTTTTGTTAGATTATACAGTATTATATCTATACTAATATTATAAAGCTGAAGAGTTTGTTTATTTGTTTGTTTGGTTGAACGCGCTAATCTCAAGAACTACCGGTCCAATTTGAAAGTTTCTTTCAGTCTTAGATAGTCCATTTATCGAGGATGGCTATATGCTACATATCATCACGTTAAAACCAATAGGAACGGAGCACTAATGAAGAATGTCTCAAAATCGGGCTATTTTTAGAGCATCCGCTGCGTGTCAGTGTCAGTATTATATGCGTTGCCATGATAACATGATAACATTCTATCGGAAATATTATTAGGGTTTATTTTGTGTTCCTGTTCAAAAGTTTATTCTAGGTTATTTTTAATTCCAATTTTTGATTATAAGTAGTACGATGCTACCGCAAACATTTTTAAAGTCTATTTGTGCTGCTATTCTACAAGGTTAGTAGTAATAATATTCGTCCATCACAATACAGGCGAAGGAATTAATCCATACTGCCAATTCTGAAATTGTCAATATAGGTAGTTCTTGTGTATTCTCTATATATAAGCGCCAAATCTTCTATATAATATTTTGTAAATTTTTATCTTCTTAATTTTCAAGACCCCAGAATACATGCTCAAGGTATTATTTTTCATTTATGTCACTTAGCATAATAAACAAACCATATTACATAAAACGCCGCCAATTTAACATAATATACAGTCAAATAACACAAAATTATGAATAAATTATAAAATCCCTACATAACAGACTGAAACCCAACCAAAAACTCCTCAAAAAGTTTATTCTACGTTAGTTTTGTTCCCAATTTTTAGTTTGTGATATATTACGTATTATAAGAATAAAGTGTGTGTATATAATATTCAAATAAATACTTTTTGATGAATACATATATCTGCGGTGCTACAAATATCAACATTTTTTTTTAATTCTGTCGATATATCTGTTTGTTTATTTGCTCCGAGTAATCTCCGAAACAGCTGGACCTATATGAACGGGTTTGTTTTCTTAGAAATGACTACGCTATTGACGTAGCAACATTAACAGCTTCAACGGAGTACAAGTAATATTTGAACGGGAATTTTACGGGCAAATAACTAACTAATTAGCTGTTTTATTTTAAGCTAGCGAGTTCAGCAGACGATACCCAATATTATATCTATATAATAAAAGATTGAACACATATTGTTCGATAATATATAGCTTAATATTTTCATTACTTTCTTATATAGTGTAAGTGAGCTCTGAGGGTGATATATAGATAGTAGTTTAAAGTTCCAGCTATGTGGCTTATGATAAATCACATCCCATTCGATACACTATTAGTATTCACATATATAATGTACATGTTACCTGTTACTGTAGATGATGTGCGTGTCATACTTACAAATATTTTTGAAAGAGTATTATTGTTATTTACACATGTAATAACAATTTTAAATTTATTTAATACATTCAAAAAACGCGTGCGGAGCCACGGGTAACAGCTAGTGTCTTTATAAATGTATAATTCGATATGTTATTTTGATATATAGACCACATTGCTATAGTTTTATGAAAAATCTGTTGGTAGTTTTTGATTGAATGAGTAGCAAATGTTTATTTATCTTCGCAAACTCACTCATTAATAATACTAATTACTAGTTGTGTCCGCGAGTCCATCCGTGTGGAACTTAATACAAAAACAGTGGCTAATAAAATTATCGGAATGTATTAAGTCCTATTACTTATTGTCTTTTCTCCTGTATTCAAGGCGCGTCGTTATTAAAATTACAATAACTTTTTATAGCATGAACCGATTTCAATGAAACCAAAACTAAATGTTACTGGACGACATGCTTTATGATTTTGTTAGTGTAGAAGTAGTAGTTGAAGTATAGATGTATTCTTGTTTACACAGTCCTTTAGCAAAGGTGCGTGTTCAAAAAGACAGACAGTCAGATATTTCTAAAAGTATTTGCAATGTATTTTTTTATTTATTCCAAAACACCTGCAACATTTTGTCGCCCAAAAATCTAATAAGAACGGATATAGTAGATAAATTTATACTCTTATTATACAAATGTATATATTTATGTATTCCTTACAAATAACATAATATAACAAGAACAGAATTAAGAAACCGTAGTTATTTGGTTACAGTTAGAACACGAAAAAAATTATTAAAAATGTCTGTCAGTCCAACTCCGTCTCCAGAACAATCTTGTCTACAAATAAAGAAACAACTATGAATCAGTTCGCATCAATCATTGCGCTCAACAAACCGTCAACGACATCGTCACGACTTATAAACTTCACGGTGACGATGGAATTATCCAAAATTACAAAACTAGAACGACTTGCACCGAAAACGGGAGTCACGGCAATTAGTTTACCGTTTTATGTCAAGTTTACATTTTCTTTGTGCTTCCGAAATCATTTCACCTACATGCTTAACAGGGCGTTGTGTTCAAGAAATTGTCATTGTTTCAAACAATAAATATTATATTGCTGTTAAAGCTCGAAAGCTGTTAATTTACTCACTATCTTACTAATCTTCAATGTGCCCAGCTAAGGATTATTTGCTTATACATGCCGCTCGAACTTCTTTTATCGCAATTCCAACTTTTTTTCTCACATGAGGAAATCGGTCATGGGAACGTAATTGCTTGGGAGAACAACAGAGTTATGTGCGACTCCTACCCTCTAAAACCTTAGGGTGTACCTCTCACCGCCTTAATGAAATGGCATGAGGTCACTTGCACATTCAATCGTCAAAGAAAAAAATCGGGCCTCTGATTGACCACATGACAAATGGGTCAAGACACTAGCTGGCTCCTTGATGGTTGAACCTATGTAATGGGAAGAAGGGTACAACTTCTTTTTTATCGCAGGGGGACATTCTTAGATTCCTCCCTCGGCGGCTAACATAGGTGAGAGCTTCAGATCTGTACTGACTAAACCCTCTCTAAACTCTAGACTAAATTACTCTCGGTATTTTGTTGCACCACTTAACCAGGTGGACAGGAATTCCCTCTGCAATACTTCTACCCAACCCGGTAGGTGTTAGCCTCTCAGGAGAATCCTGACTTATAGTCTTAAGAGGGAATTCTTGGTCCTGGCCTTCGCTGACCAACTGGTGGGAAGCGCAATAAAAACCAATGCGCTTTGACTTCATGGGCTTATCAAAGAATCCGTCGACAGGCAAGAAAGGAACAATCTTTTTTTTATTAACATGGGAAATTCCTAATGGACATCTACTCTCACCCCCGGGAGGGTAAACAATAAAAAAACTGATCAATTTTACTTACCCGGCCTGACTTCAAACGGGGCATTTTATATGCCTACCGTAACAAGGGGATCCGAGGCGGATCCTACTAGTCTTAATATAAAGTTTAATGATAAAATTTATGACACTAATAAAACTTACTGTCCGTAAAATAATTTTTAGAACCAGAGAGGCAGCTCCAGTGTTAATGCCCGGCATATATATTCACAAACGTTAAATTTTTGATAACAATATTGTAGATAAAATAGTTTAGAGATCCTAACATTTTGTTGAATGACACTAATACGTTTCGATTCGTATGGAATCCAGTATTGTTCGCAATGTCAATGGACGACCACGACCGGCAACAAATTATTCACGCATCGAAAATGTACAAACATCATCATTATTATTATTTTATACATAGGTATAATACTTTATATTTAATTTATATCGTTTTTTTTTATTTACTTCAACGTACGCTTTTGCAATTTGAACTCTTGTGATATCGTGGCAACTAACTTGCATGCATAACTTATGAGCATGAATTCAAACTAAATAGAGAACTTAGTTACAAATGTAATAATAAAATAAAATATTGGATATTACCATTTGTCTGTAGATGTGAAAACCTGTTGCCAAACTCCTGTTGGTGTGTTCCGATAGCTGTACTTGAGAGCGAGTTCCACTCTAGGTTTAGCATATTTATCATCTTAGATTAAAGTCAGTAAACATTAGACTGTGGTTAAAAACTTCGTTTTTTTTACTGTGAAATATCAGTACCTTTTTTTCCTTCATGCGAAAATCCCTAACGGATATACGGATATCCATTTCGTTGGGCAGCAGAGGATGGACATGCCCGAGTCGCACGGAATAAAACCCCATGGTACCGCTTACACCTTTGGCCGGGGGAACAGGGACTGTCTAATCGACACTACGTCTGCTCCTCCGACAGGTGTTGTCCTACCTAAGAGGACCTAAATGCGGTCCGATGGGTTAAGATAGTAGACTCCTCTACGGGGAATGGGTGTTAGACTAAAATATCGGTACCCAGTAAAAATATTTTTTAACTAATATTATAAATATTACAAACCTGTGCGATCATGTACTAACATCGCAGAAAAAGCTCATACTATTTGTAGACCAAACTGAAAAGAACAGCCAGTGGTGCCCATATAATGAACTGGTCATTCATCGATTTGTTCTATGGAATCAATGAACTCCGCGTAATGTGCAGTATAATGGTCACCTTGACCCCTAAAATCGCTTTTGACTATGTCTTTAATTATAAAATTCTAATCACAATAAATATTTCAATGTCTCTGTCAGAAGAACTTACGCAATATTTAAACTGTCCATTAAGAGTTATATTGCATGAATAGTTTAAGACCATTTACATAATGATAAACTGATATTTCTAAACCAAAGTTTTAATAACACTGAAACTTTTTTTTCTATTACTCTAGGAACGAGTTTTTCAACCATTTGAGTATTGGTACATAAAGAACTTTTTCCGTATCTCTCCTCTCTTTTTATTTTACAGGAGTAAATATCACTACATATAAAGTATCAAGTCCTCCGCCATGTGTGTCCGTCAGTTCGCGATATGCTCAAAAACTATGAACGAATTTTAATGCGGTTTTCACCAGCAGACAAAATGATTGATGAGGAAGACTTAGGTATATAATTTGTCTTAGATCTACGAAACTGTAGACGCTATACAAAACATATTTTTAGCTATCCCTTTTCCTGTTACTTTGGGTCGTATTTCCTCTGATTTTCCCCACCAACTTAGGGAAAAACATTCTGCCTTGGGTTGGCGAATCGCAATTGCAACTGTGCTTTATCGAAGTCTCTCGCAATATGTGACCACGAAATCAAAGGTGGACGGAACGGCTTCTACCCCTTTTCCGTTTGAGCGGGTTCAAACCTAGTTCAATCACACGATCCTTCTTACGTCTTTTTAGTTATCCATACCATTTGTTTTCAGTAATTTTGTAATTTTTGTCATGCCATGTATCTAATATGTAGTGAACAGGGTACAGAATACCAATAAAAGTGGATAATAAAATTGGTATAGCAACAAGAAATCATAATTTATTGTAAAATGAGAAAATACACGTTGAACACCACTTTCGACGATACGCAACGTTTGTTCCGAGATGAGAAGCTGATAATCTAACGTTTCCTTCTAACCGTGTGATATAGAAAGTTTTTTATAGGCCACATTTAGTTTCCTTTGTTAATGAGAATTAATGATATCTGTTCTCTTTTGTTTGGAATCATTTGACCCACTATAAAACCTTACCCTAACAAAACCAAGTCGTATATATATAAACGTATACTAAAATTTATAGAAGCCTAAATCTTGATTATCTTCTGTGCAAAATCAAGCCTTTTAATGATCAAAATAAACCAGATATATGCAACGTTACGCAAGATTAACTCATCGCTCGGATGTCGCGAAAGTGGGTGACCGTAACCTTATGTAGTGGATTCTGGTAGTGTATCTCGAGGCCAATGTTATGCAACACGAACACGTGTTTTACAACGCAAATTTTGCAGAGAAATTTCTTTTACCACAATCGGAACTCAACTGACCACGTCGGATGTAATCATTTTTTGTACCGTAACCACTGAACCGTATCATTACGTAAGAGTTTTAACTGAGTTTATTGGTAACTGTACCTTTTGAACTCCGTTTCTCTAGCTACTAGTTATGTTGTTATCTCTAAGTTGTAATTAAGTGCTATATATTTTCCAGTTTGAAGGATGGGTTTACAATCACACATACCGGTTATACATGCTGTTCCGACTGCATTCTCAGAATTAGGAGCCTATTTACGAGTAACCTTAGAAGTTCAGGTCCTTTTGAGATTAGTTATATGTATTTTTGTGTTGCAACGATTACATGATTATAGCTGACCAGTACGCTTCTGCCTCCACTAATCTACGATTATAAAAATATAAAATCAACAGCCTCAAAACAGGTGTCTCGTGATATTTTGTTTTGTATAGTAACGTTAATAATCATACCTAATTGTGTAGACTAGGTAACCAGCTTGCATATGCATTTAGCGGAACGAACTAGTTAGTGCTTAATGAAATTGTTTCACTTAGGATAATAGTTTCATCATGCAGTCGTTTAAACATGATGTTCTCCTTCACTAATGTCAAAAAACCGTTGCTGTTGAATCTATAATAAGGATTAAAAATTAACCATATGTATGTTTCGAATCTTATACAATTTATAAGGTTGTAAAACTGAGTTTGGCCGAATATGGATTCGCACGTTTTGGTATTGCAAAATATTTTTTTTATAAACTTGCCACATACAACAAGGACAATACAAGTTTTATGCGATTTAATAAATAAGGTAAAGGCGGTTGGATTCCATGCATAATATACGGCCAGTGAACTGATTATAAGAAGTTGTCACAAGATTCTTACACTTGTTGTAACAACGTATTTTCTTCAATAAATTGTTGGTATTTACTCTTACTGGATTTTAAATTTGATGTATGTATTTTATCTTACATTGGCTCTAATAATCAAAATTTTCAAATTAAACACAAAATTTTCTCACATCCAAGTTTGCGGTTAACTTCGCTCCTGTATACTCGTTGTAGCAAAGTTAAGGTCCGATTTTGTGTAAATTTTTTAATATTTATATTTCATGGTGATAAAAAGAACAGTATGATTACACGTGTAAACCATCAGAATAGCGAAAAATATAAGAGCATCAACACTACTGTGCTCATTTGCACTCGGAACTAATGAAACGAAATTCATAATTTTATTAATTTTTTTTTACTCATTCTCATGTTATTTTAAAATCGGCTTCTAGTTCTAAAAATTATGCATATACCAGATTTAACTCCAACTACGTTGTTTTCCTTTATTTTGTAGCCTATTGTACAGATATGTTTCTTCATATTAGAAGTCTACTTACCTGGCCAATAAATTCTACTATCAAGTTTGTAGATATTGTTACCGTCGTAGGTAATAAAATGATGTTTGCAATAAAAGAAATTGCTCGTATAATAAATGCAAAAGTTGAACAAACTCACTATGACTTACTTTTACGACCAAAACAGAACTGTTATTGGTCGCACTATGCTCATATATGTAATCCAGAAAATGAGTGAAACTTCTTTACTTACTTACGACTAGCTTTTGTCCGTTGTTTCGCTTGCGTTAATCAGAATGACGTATTCTTTGGAAACAGTAGTTTTTCTGGATGAAAAGAGATACCCTATATCTTTTCTGTAGCAACGTGCAAGCAAAACTTCATAATAATTGATTGAGTAATGAAAACGCGGAAGCGTAACAAACAGGCACTCGCACTTGTAATATTAATTAGGATACTAGAAATAATATCGATTTAATAATGCATTATTAGCGAATTTCTGCATCACGGGGTAGCCTCAGCATTTTCTGACAATTTGCACACAATCTTTGTACAACATTCTAGTTTTTTCTAGATATTTCTATCACGTTACATAGTACATTTTTTGCAATTGCGGTGCAATGATAAAATTTGCATAACATGCTCTCGTTTGCTCTAAAATTGTTATGAAATTTTCCGTGTTGCGATTTCAAATAACTGTTTAGCGTTATGGACATTTTATTGTAATTACAGGCAAGCAGATTTATCGGATGACTCGCGAAATATTTCTACATTATCATATAGTATCCAAGTCGCGTGCCTGACGTCTGCTACATAGTAGTCCGGTGAAGCTCTTAAGACCTTGCTGGGTCAATAAAAATCATTTCGAAAAAAAAAAACGTCTGCTACAAGAGTAGTAACATGGCCATAGAGTATAGTTTCGTCTAGGGTTACCAGTACTCTATTATATTCGTGCATACTTATATTTTTTCGAACTGACAAGTGAAATTTCTTCTTATAGGAATATGTATTGAATAATATATATGATAATGCTTATAAAAATATATTATAAAAGTCCCGTAGTATAAATACTTAGCTATACATTTGACTATTCATTTCGGTATACTAGACCCAGATAGAGATACATACTTACATATACACCGTTTAATTTCTGTTTTGAAAAATTAAATTATTTATTTTAAAAAAGGCGATAACCCTGGAACTATTTGAAAGAGCTCGTAAATGTCGCATTGAGAAAATTGACATTCCGGTAATGACCGCTTACATGACCGTTACGTAGTACGCTGAACTTGTATCGTATTGACTCGCGTTACGTTGTAGATGAGAGTATTCTGTGATCTATAGGGTTGCGTGGACACTGAATTAAAATAATAATACTACGATTAATTATATGTAAAAACTTAAAATCACATAATTGAAGTTCTTTGAAATTCTGATCGGTAATATTTTTGTGTGAAAAAGTTGGGAGTAAGCACTGTGTCGGGTACTGTATTGAAAATATAATTTCTCGTCCGAACACCGCAGTTAGCAATGTCGTGCGCGGCCAGTAGGCACTCGGTTGGGTTAACATCTGAGAATACCGCGTGACGTTGGCATCTTCTTGCATTTTTTAGCCTTTTAAGTATTTATATAGATATCGTAGTAATAGTTCCTAGTATATATCGGCGAAGACACCGCTCCGGACGGGTAAAGGTTATTTTAAAATGTTTCCCTATAATACAAAAGTTTTACTTCTATCGTGTGTATTTATGACACTCCGTTTTTTATTATCATGTTTAAAAGGACTCTTTAAGTAGTTAAATAAAAATGCAATAATTATTTCTGTAAAAGATTTTCTTAATTAATATTTGTCCATGTTATATCGCGTATATATACACATTATATGTACCTAAAAACAAAAGATAGTAATTCAGTGGTTTCTATAGATATAAACTTATGAGTAACATCAATAAGGTTAATCTGAAATATTTCGGTCACAATATGATTATATCTGTTCTTTTCAATCTTCTTTGAACAATGGAGATTGCGAAATCACCTTTCGACGTAATCCACGACCTATACGGCGGCGCAGCGCTAACACAATAGTGTTTCGACTACCAACTTAATTAATATAAGATTTGATTTTAACAACCACCTAAGCTTAATATAGTGTATAATTTAATTTTTAAATCGATTATAATCTGAATTATTTAAACTTCATAATTTTTACATTGAGATTGTAACTTTAATCTGGTTCTCACATATATTCGCACTTCGAGAAATAATTATATACAATTTAATAATTAATCAAAAATATAATGGATTCTACAAGCTAAATAAAAGATAAATATTAAATGTACACAGGCTGCTATATTACGGAGTCACTAGTATGACGCAAGCGTAATACGTCACGAGCATGTCGATTGCTGACAACCTGCAATTTTCTTTAACAACAAATCGCTGAACGCAGCAAAAACTTATTCACAAAATTTGAGTATTAAAAAAAATTATAGGAAGTTACGTAAATGTTCAGATCGATAATAACTGTAATATGGTGTACCTGGACGACCGAACCTAGCTCAGTTCTTTAAAAAACATTTGTAAATCAAAATAAACTGTTAGGGTTTGCCTCACAAAATTAGGATTTTTTTACCAAAAACATATCTCTTTTGCTGTTACCCTGATTCAAACCGGACTTAGACGGATTTTCGAACCAGCCGATTTCCATCTGAGCTATTTATTTATGTTTTGACAGCGGCGGCGAAATGTATCTTTATACAAATAAAATTTTTGACACCCATATCAAAATTTATTAACTCAAGGGATATAGAATAGGGATATAGATGGAGAATTAATAATATTTAATAAGTTATTGGACAAAACAGGATAAAAATTAATTTATGGAAAGTGAAAAAAATTCCTGTTACATGAATAGGAAGAGTGGCGTCAATTTTTTTATTAATTTTTTTAGTAAGCGATCTATACTAACGATTTGAAACATACTCAAGTAAAAAACACACTTGGTAAATAAAGGAAAACCTAACATACATAGTATAACTAAAGGATAAACAGTCGGCGAATAGACACGAAAATGGAATAGCGACTTAAAAACAATTGGACTGTATACTCTTCTTTACACTCTTCACTTCTCTACTCTTCTCTTCACTACTCTTCTCTCTTCTTTATATTCATACAATAAAAATATAAAATTTTACTAAGCAGTTAAATATAAAACAAAGGAGATTTAAATTACACTCGGTCAAGGCCACAAGGTTACAATCTTAATAGCAATAAAATTGCATAATTAATATATTTATAAATGTAATATCACTTCACTAAGCCTCTAGCGCTCTATTTAAATCAATGCATGGCCAATTTGCATGACAATAAATAATGACATTCTGTACACGATCACAATACCAGTTCTGAACTGATCAAATGTCGTGACTTTTAAATGAAGTCGCGTAGGGATGAACGATTTGAACGTATTATCGATATAGAAATTTAGCATTGTACAATCGATATCTCTGTGGGTCTGATGTTACTCGCGTCCGCAGGAAGTATACTCATTTCCTTGCGCGAGCTTCCCGGGTGGTGCTAAAGAGTAGCAAAATTTTGCCCAGTGCTGTTTCATATAAATTTAACCTCACAGCGGCAAATCGAGTAATCAATCAATCGACGATAATATACGGTACGATATCCCAATAAAAACGGGTCAAAATTGAAATACGGAATTAGTTTTTGGAAATATTCTAATTGTTCTAAATAGATGAGCTTTGTATGGTGAGTTGCTAATATATAAAAAATATCATTTTCAATAGCTATTTTCCATGCATTTCAATCGGTGGTGTATGATATTCCTAAGTATATTAGAAAGGTCTAATTGCATAGAAAAGTTATGTTTACATTTATTCTGTGACAATCTGTAATTTTATTACTTATAATTATTAAATAGTATCTTTTAGCCACAGTTTCAATCGCGTAATTGTAAATTTGACGTATCTCTCGAGTACAGTAATTTTCCCAAGAAAAAGTTGCCATACGTTTTTTTTATGCATATCTGACAATGTATATATTTTTTTATGATTGCTGATTAAGTTGTGATGGCGTAAAAGCGTGACAAACAAACTAGCTCACATTTACATTAATAGTATTGATTAGGGTTAGGATTGGGAGTCCTTAGGACTGTATTGGAATAAAGTATCGCTGCAAGTTATTCATACATATTTCAAACTAGATAGAATTTTATAGTTTGCTAATATCGATAAATAACACTCAACCCTTATTCGGTGATTCTAATAGGTATTTCTCATGCGAGGACATTGTAAACATACCAAAGCACCATGTCTCTTATCGTTGACTAAATATTACCATTGATTCTGAAGTATTTCGTAAAAGTTTAGAAGGAAGTATTTAAATAAACTTAACTTAAAAAACCCGACGTCTTCTATCAGGATTATACCACAAAAAATCAACTGAATTTACCAGAACGCAATTGTACCATAGAATTGCATATGTCCATGTCAAATTGATTAATATCCTTCAATACTTTCATAATTCATGGTCACATTTAACATAAAATAATAATATCAAAATAAATACTAATAAACAACAAAGATAACATTAGTTAAAGTTTGTTCTGAAACTTTTAAAAGTATGGAAACGATACTTTTAAACGTAAAATAATTACATCTAGGTTCAATGACAGGCGCTTTATAACATTAAAATTAATATTTTAGCCAATAAATTACCAATAAAATCGTATTTATTACAAAAACATACGTTGTCCTTTTTAGCACTAAACCTATTATATATAGTTCATGTTTGCATAATACTATACCCTATTATAGTAGTGAGTGTATGTGAAAAATAGTTTCAACACGTTTTCATTTGTTAGGCAAGTTTGAATTGTTGATGAGCGTCCGATTAAAAATAATGAATAACCCGTTGCGCTCAATAATTATTATTTTTGTTGCAGTAGTCGTGTCTTTTCAATTGCGCACTATTCCCGCACATACTATAATATATCGTGATAATTTATTTATTATATTATTAATTAAAAACATTATAATTTGTAATATGAATTTCAAATGAGAAGATAATCGCCTTAAAGTCAATTCGCGATGAACTTTGCTTGTTAACTGTTAAATTGTACCAATAATAACCAGAATCAAATTAAAAAAACTGTGTTTAATTTATATACTTAATTAAATACTCTTTTTAATTATTTTATATTAAAATAGCGAAGACTCGTTTTGATAACGTTTTGTTAATAAACAGCAGCCCTTTTTAATTTTTGTATTAACTTATGTCGTAATAAGTATGTTTATGTTATTCCGTATTCAACTACCTATAATAATTGTAATACTAGTAACAGTTAGTAGTTTAGAAATCTTAAAATTATTAGAGGAAATAATATCACTAAAGGCTAAATAATTACTGGGTAATAAATACATACGGCACCGCGGGCACAATTAGTACATAATAAATCATCTAGTGCCTTTGATATTATCTGACATATGTTCGTATCCTACAGTTTTTTTATACGTCCAGACCACTCCCTAATAAGGTATGCGTTATGATTTCGATTTATACCTCGACTCATTTAGAACTGAATAAAAAATTAAGTTACCAAGCCATGTCACGCTCCAAATGGTACTTTTCGTTCGTGAACTATAACATAAAATCGTAATTCCAACAATATTAACATATATCATTTTATATGAAGTGTGTTTGTGTTATTCCCAGTAATAATTAATATCTAGGTCATTCAAGTTACGCATAATCGCTATTTTTTGTAAGCAAATTGTAGACATCAATTTGTTTAGCAAAATTAGTGCCTGACAATTAGTTATTGTTATAATTTTAATTATTTATTATTTTGGTAAAAAAAAATATTTTCTGATACTAATTTCAGTCATTAACCATCTGCGGTGCGTTTCATGGTAGGAATAAATGTTGGCCACTGAGCAACATTATTGACAGTAGTTAACGTTGCACTAAACTCTAAATAATGGAAAAGCGTGACGGAAATGATTAGATAAATGACCAAGAACCAAGCATTAGCGAAGTAAACAGGTATAAAGTATAACTTCCCATTCGTACTGCTGTGGGAAATGGACCTTTTATTACCTTGATATATTGGTTTTAATGCTTTAGTATTTCACTAAAATCTTATCTGATGCGGTAGTCCGGTGAAGCTGTTAAGGCCATGCTAGGCTAATAGCATAGTCAGTTCGAAAAAAAAAACCTTATCTAATATTAATTGACGATGCAGTCTTAGATGGTAAACACATTAATCCTAGGGAAGGACTAGCTTGCAAATGCAACGGCTGGAACATACCTAAAGGAAATGATATTATAACTAAAAAGCTGTAGATATGGCATAACCGCTCCAATAGCGCCTATAACTTGGCTAAAAGGCTTATTTCTGACGGCTGCCGCGTCTATTCACCCGTATCTAAGCAACATATAACTAATTCTTTTTCACCATCGATATTAAGAATTTGCCATCTTACAGTAGTAGTAGAGCCACGCTGAAGCTATTATTGGTTTCAGCCTGAATGGGTCGGTTCGTCCGGGGTAGCACCACCCTCTCACAGAAAACCGACGTGAAGCAACAGAGCTTACATTGTTGCGTTTCGTTCGGTCAGTGAGAGCGCCGGAGACCCATCTCCCCTCCCCTCCCCTCTCCTCTTCCTTCCCCTCCCTCTTTCTCTCCCTTCCCCCAAACACAGGCTGGTAATGCACTTGCGACTCCTCTGGGGTTGCTAGTGTCTATGGACGGCGGTGCTAGCTTAACAACAGGTGACCCGCATGTTCGTTTGCCTCCTATATGACATTAAAAAAAACTTTCACATTTTATCTAAAATAGTGTGACGTTACAATATTACTTTACGTATTTTGTTTTGTCAAAATATCATGTAGGTAACGTATCTACAGCTTTGTAGATGTAATATCACTAAGCTCTGCCTGTGATTTCATCCGCTTACTTTTGGCCAACGCTAACACGCAGCGGAAGCTCTCAAAAGGATAAAAAAAACATTTTGAAACATAATCTTAGCATGATAATATAACCAATAACTTTCCTCGATAAACGAGCTATATAACAGTGAAAGAATTTGTCAAATCGGATCAGTAGTTCTTGAGATTATCCCCTACGACGTCACAAACTCACAAATTTTACCTCTATAATATTAGTATAGATTACCTAAAGGTCTTTGACAATAAATATTCACCTTAAGGACTACCTACCTATTTGGTCTTAGAAAAAGCCACACCGCTATGCTCTATAGTTCTTTCACCAACAGCTCCAGCGCACTCAATATCCAAACACTATAATCACTGACCCATTATCACTATGCATCAGTGTACAAAAACTAAAGCTTTACTCAAAATGGACCAATCCGTTAGCAGACATTAGTCTCTAATCACGACAAAACGGTCCATAAACGAGCTGTCGGAAAGCTCATTAATGTCTGTCATGTCGCTTCCAATTTTGCGACCGTGAGAAGTGAAGGCGATTTGTAACAATGATCGATGTCGTATTTTTGGTTTGTAGATTAATTTACTGCTAATGTTTATATAATATTAGCTGTGCACGCGACTCCGCATGCGGTCTCATTGTTTGTTGCCATAAATAGGTGAGTTATATTCTCATCGTTCAAATATCTAAGCATGCTAGTTTTCATATTGTTTTTAGAACGTTATAGACATCGATGTGTTATGACCCTATTTAGCGTTGAATTATAACAAAATAATACAAGCATAAAAACTTTCATGAATATATACTTAGGCGAGGCAACTTTGACGGTAGTCGGTCAAGCTGTATAGAAATCTATTAAGCTACCTGTTCACATCCTACTTAATATTACAAATGGGAAAGTTAGTTTGTTTGTTAGTTACACTTTCACTTTTAAACTATATAAACTTATACTATAGAGTAGCTAAGATAAATCAGCTTTTTCACCCCATGTTCGTTAACTATTTGTGTTTTTTTTTTGTATCTGGTCAACTTCGGAAACCCATCAACTCACTTTTTAAAAACTACAAGTCCATTTTACATCGTTTATTTTAAGAGAGCCAATATTAGACTTATTCTTTGTCTTACAGCTAATAAGGCAGCCGATGCTAGATTATTTATTTTACGTGTGTAGGGTATCCTTTGTGCTCCATATGTATGCGTAACTTTAGCACAATCATATATATACACGCGCCCGCGGATCTCGTGACAATGAAGTTTCCTATTAGCTCACCAACAAGGGAACACATGAGACAGCGTATGTGTGCTTTCCCACATACATTACAACGTGTGTACTGAAATTGCTAACCTAGCTTTTTTTTTGGAAATTATTACGCTATTGACCCAGCAAGGTCTTAACAACTTCACCGGACTACGATGATAACCTAGCCTCTGGCTACCTTCCTGTGGGAAGAATGCTAGATAAGCTTAACTTAATTAACACATATGTAATGAGTCCATGTAAAAAATATAACTTAATTATTGATGAGCTTTAGTATTATGGACAAAAACCGTAGGTACATCTAGTCTACAATATTCAATTCACTTTTTGGCATTTAAAAGATACAAAAAAAATGCAAATAATAATGACTATACATGTATATATCTACCACTTATTATCTTCGACTGTACTTTGACTAGTTCTATAAACAATTAAACTTACTTCAGTATGATATTATATCGTTTGCAGCACATTTTTCGTTAGAATGGTAAAAATTTGCTTATGTAAATATTCTGAAACAATGTCTCGTTGGCAAATAGTTTCGCCCTGCTCCGATAACTACGCGAAGTTACTTTGTTGTGCAATACGCTAATGCATCAAAATAATTTACTTTTACAATAATTAACGCAACAATCGAAACGTATCGTATGCATTTATTGTTTCCTAAATGACAAAAACCTTTTTGTAGCATTGTACAAGTCTTGTAGACTGTACTGAGGCTTTTAGATAAAACCTTCGATGGTATGATGAAAATAAATACTTGTATATCTAATTTATTAGTGCTAATACTGAAGCTCTTCAAGAAATCTATACTATTAATATAAAGAGGTTGCGAGTTTGTAATGTTGTAGTGGGTAACCTCAGGAACTACTGGTCCAATTTGAAAAATTATGTCAGTGTTATATAGCTCATTTATCGAGGAAGGTTATAGGCTATCATCACGTTAAGATCAATAGGAGCGGAGCACCAATGAAAAAATCGGAATTTTTTCCTCTTGAAAGCTTCCGTTGCGTGCTGGCATTAACCTAAATTATTCCACGCGAGTATTCCAAGTCGCGGTCAGAGGCTAGTTCTCAATAAAAGAAAATCGGTTAGCAAACACTATAGATATATATAACGGTACCTCACTGTCTTCTCTTGGCCTATTTATATAAGTAGTCAGATCATAAGGTCTGTCACAATTAATTTTCGAATACTGGCCAACTATACTTCGATGAATTTTAAAAATAGAACGTTCGTTCTTTCTTCAAATAAAAAGAAATTTAATTTAGAATTTAAAAAAATATTCATTTTCAAAGTTGTAGTCGTCGCAAAAGAAGAGTAGATTTGCGGTTATCGCGTTGCACTGCTGTTGTTTTAATTAATGGCCTCAGTATTTTTCAAGTACATATTAAATAATTGTCAATGTTGATTATTGTTATTGTTTTTTTCAACAGTCTCGAACAAAAAGCGCTTTAAAATTGTTCGTTGGCAAAAAACTGTAGGAATGACTGTTATAGATATGTCGTAAATGGCGGTACGATTTAATTTTGAATTTCTTTTCCAATAACTGAGTCACAGCAACGCCTATCCGAGTTAACTAGTTAATTACATTTATTTCTAAATTAAGTAAATGAATCGACCGAACACATAAAATAGAAATCACAGTAAATCGTTCATAATTGAATTATAGTTGTTGCGTAAATCTTCAGTACAAAAAGGTAACATAAGAGCAGCTTTTTCTATCAAATGAAAGTATCACTAAACGCTCGTACCTACTCTAGATTATATAAATCCACTCGGATTCCGGTTAAGCTACTTGCAACTATCACAATATATCTAGAAAGTACATGGTCTGTGGATGAAATTGTTACTGATAACTAGCGGGCACGGCGGACATTGTACCGCCCTGATCATAAAAAAACCTTGACAAATGATACACCTAAACCATACTCATGAATTACTTTATTTACTGGTGAAAACGCCATGAAAAACCGTTCAGTAGCTTTTGAATTTATCGAGAACAGACGTGGCAAAAGACTTTGTTTCGTAATATGTAATGATAAAGAACTTATTCAATTACTGTGTTAACATTCAAATATGTAGGTTGAAGCGGTGATGGTAGTTCTGTATTTGGACACTGCGTCGATACATGGAGCATATATCGGCAAGCATCTATACTGTCGCCTGAAGAAAGAGGAGTACGTCTGCCATATATTAGGTCTTTACCCATGAAATTGCCGTTCTGCAGTACTGGCAATTTCAAATCAAAATAATTTTTGTTTGTCTAAGAATTCTAATTTCAAATTAAGCTTATTTTAAAAACATGGAATTCTTTTTCCAAAAGTAGTCATTTGTTTATTGATTAGTGTTACATTTTCATCGCATTTCTATCTTTTTTGTCATCATGGATACGGTAAAAATCCGAGTAATTATGGTATATGAGTACCGTCGTGGCAGCAACGTGGCACAAGCGGCACGCAACATCAACGACGTTTATGGAACTAACACTACAAACCAAGATCTATTATCTAAAATTTAAACTCATAACTGTATCATGGGTAAGCCTAATCTAATAATGCGGCCTAGTGTGAACGAAACGCGGCTATTGGCGGTCTGGCACCCTAATTCCCAACGCAGATTGACTAATTTACCAAAGGTGTGTCAGGGCGGCGCTTGATGGGCTGGCCACCGTGGTGTGGCCAATTACTAGACTTTCTTCTATTTATTTTTATAGTAGATGGGCCCCTCGTCTCAGTAAAATTGTTGTGTATCTAGTTGCACTTTCGCAAGGTATTCCCTCTGTGCTCTCCAGACTATTTCAGGCTAATTATTAGTGTATAGCAAGTCTTGCATACTCGACATGAGACTCAATTAGTTTTATCAATATAATTATTTTTCTTTAATAGTCATATTAATTATAAACTCTGTAGTATCTATTTAATTATATTGTAACATGAGAGGAGCTTTTTTTTGACGACATTAGCATTTACAAAATGTTGTATAGGGAGAGCATATGTCGCCTTATTTATTTAGCAAATAAGCAGTACATAGTTAGCACATAAAAGTAAATATTGCTAATCAGAATGTTTATCTATTATTACAATACATTTATTTATTCTATGCAGTAATGTATAACAAATATGTTATTCGTGCGAGGTCATTGGCACTGCAGTCACTTTGATTATAGGTTATATCGCCGTAAGGCATCAATCACATTCAACACAGAAGCGAAAAAACTGGGTCTGACAACTTGCCTGTTATATGTATATAGCAAGTGCAACTAATACTTGTGATCCTCATGCTATATTCGAATAGTGTCGTCAAAACCTAAGTATTGTATTTTTTGTAGGAGCTAGATTGGTCGTAATACAATGTATTAAAAAAAATGTAATAAACTAACCATAATATCATTTTATGATACAATGACCTAACACAGACACTGCTTCGATGAACGGACGTCCGAATCCTAGCGACTAAGTCAGAGCTTCAGAAAACTTCATGATATAACCATAGCATGAGGGTAGGGTAGTAGGGATTTTTCCAAGTCCGCCTTGCTCACTACCACCCTCAAGTTGGAAATCTGTCTCCAATTGTGGTCAATTGGTAAAACCTATAAAATATATGATATACGATAAATTAAGAAGTTTGGGTTAAAAAATCTCCATCTCCATGTTCGAAGTAAGTGAGACAGGAGATAGTACGGAGATTTTCAAAAATATTGGAAAAGTTTCCATTTTAATTTTACATGGTCCTACTTAAAGGAAAGACTAGGGTCTCATGGATTTGGTTCTTCTTTAGTACACCCTATATAATCGTTATATATTAAAATCCAGTGTCATGATGTTTGTCCATGATGGACTCCGAAACTACTTAACCGATCTTCATGACACGTTGGCTTTTATGCATAATTTAACAGTAGTCCGGTGAAACTGTTAAGGCTTTACTAGGCCAATAGCGTAGTCAAATCGAAAAAAATGCATAGTTTAAATCCAACTGGAGAGATACGAATGTATATTTCGATTAGAGGCCTCAATATTTTTTAATTACAAATTAAATTATTGTCAATTGATTATTGTTATTAATTGTAAGAGGCCTCAGTCACGAACAGATGGCGCTTTAAATTAGTTTGTTGACAGAAAATTGTATGACTGACTGTTGTATAACCTCAAAGATGGTGTCACGTTTCCGTTCTTTACTCCTACAGTTTTAGGCAAACTCATATTACCCCACAATACCAAATACTTTCTCATAATTTTAATTCAACGTGATATAACTGAACCACAGCAACGCCTGGCCGGGTCAGGTGATCTAATATATAAAAAATTTGTTTTACGGTGTCTGTGTTCGTATATTTATGAAACATTTTACTAAAAACTTTTTATGTGCATTTGGTAAGTATGAGATAGGTTATAAAGTATATTTCATACCGCTGGGTGATTAGGGTGTCGTATATCAAAATAATTATTTTTATTTTTTTGGGAAAAAAATATATTTTTTTTAATCGTCATCAAAAAGTACCTATAATCCCAAATGTTACCCTACCCTACCCTCTCATTTTTTAATCACAATTGTAGTATTTTTACATGAACTATATCCAAACAGTATACCTGTCATTCGTAATGGTAACAAAACGAATTTATTTATGTTTTCGAATGACAGATGGCACTATATCCGCCTCATTGAAATTTCTTTCACATGTAAGTCATTCTCTAAACAAACAAGGTTTGTGTTTGAGCGAGCCCCTAAATTCTTTGGTTTCACAATTGAAAACGTTGGCACTCGCTGTAATCAGGTTCCAGGTTTTTAAGATATTTTGAGCTTGGAAACACAAATGGAGTCGGTAGGCAGCCGATTTCACGCAGACGAAGTTGCGCGGGTCAGTTAGTAAGATATAAAACCACTGAGCGATATAGTTTATTTATATTGTAATTATATCGCGTGATACTAAACGTTTCAAGTAATGAATACAGGTTAATTGACGAAAGTAAACGTCGTCGTAATGTTACAAATAGCGTTCATGAAACAATTATAACACGTAACAGGCTATAGCGAGGTCGCAACATAACGTAATTACTATGTATTGCTTTGATGACTTCTGAACACCTTCGCATCACTTTGGTGAGTTACTTTATCAAATATCACCGTTACGCTAAT
>JACEII010000030.1:616126-643306 GCA_014332785.1 Antheraea mylitta
GCAAAGTCATTGGAGATCAATCATCAAATTAATTAATACTACATTACTTCAAATTATCATAATTTTCATAATACATAATTTTGCTTCAATACATTTTTTCTTATTAATCTGTAAGCAAAAAGAACGCCTCACGTAAAATTTAAAAGTTGATGTAGTCACTGGTGACTTAGATAGGTAAATAGTAGCTACAGTTACAAAGTCTTATAAACAGCAAAGTCTTTAGATAAAATCTGCTAAATTACATAAAATTATATAATTCACGTAACATTCTACGACGCGTGAAGAAAATGTGTCTGTTATGACAACGTAATGTCACGGTGAACACAGTCACCGTGTTTTTATCTTCACTACTATAAGGCTAGACGCATGCATACGATTTTTACAAAGCTACTTTTAAATCGCATATCAAAGGAACGCGTGTTAGAGATAGAATTTTACTGTGACAAATAAAAAATTGTGAGCCGTCGCGGGACACACGGTAGATGTGAACCATCGAAATTACTTTCTACTGGTAATGTTCATGAAAAGATAGTTTGCAGACAGGAAATAGAGAAAAATAAGATAAAAAGAATTTTACCAATAAAAAAGATGGCTGCAATAAACAATGATATTCATTAAATTTAAAATCATATAGCTTGGCGACACAAGACGTAGCGACGCGTTCTTACTCCAACAGTCGATGAGACCCACCCTTACGGATGTTTCCTTTCAACACAATGTAATATTCATAGCTGTAAAAGAATCATTGACTCACCGACTGACATATCTACGCAAAGTTCAAACTACTAGAGCTAGGCCCGTGAATGTTTGCATGCGGCTTGCATTATGCATGCTTTTACACTGTAAGCGATCACTAAGGAACTCTTGTTGGAAATTCAACCCCAAGTGGTGAAAAAGAGTATGAAAGTTTCTATGAGGATCCATCATTTTTCCGTTAGTCTCTCAATTAGTCGTTCTTATATATATATACTTATGTAGATATAAAAATAAGTAATAAAAATTGACATATATCGAATTACTACGTTATCTTATTACCAGTTATTATCAATGATACCTAGTCATAGAATCATGTAATGGCCACAACTAGATTCGGTTTACATCACAGTCCTAAGTAAATAATATAGTGCGTGAAATAATCGCGTGTATGCGTTCAACCTTACGCCACAGGTGAGCAGTGACACGCAAATGTCATTCGCTTGTGAGGCAGGGTTGTCAAAACCGTATAATTGAATACATCACCTATCACGATCAGTAAAATCCATGATGATTTTCGTTTGCGACAGATTATCTCTGGCAACCCACATAAATACAATAGCCTCTTACTAAAACTGAAATTATAGGAACACGTGTTATATAGCTTTGTAAATTACAAATTAATCGTAATAGTATAGAATTATTTACAACACTTGGCTCGCTAAGAATTTATTTTTTGGAGATCAGTCATGTATAAAAGATGAACCATATTGAGAAGTACTCATTTTTATAAGTATAAGAAGAACTGTTTTTCTTTCTTTTAAAATTGGTGTGAAATGAGATGTTTTATTGGTAATAGTTTATTATGATAAATTGTTATAATAAACAACAAGCCTAATAGCAAGCTGTAGGGTTAAGTAGCTTGTAGTCGATTGTGAATAGTACTTATACAAATAAATTGTTTTTATAATTAAATATAAAAGTGCGCGCAGTGAACAAATTATACATTAGACTACTTGCTCGTTATTAAGCTTTATATTGAGAGTAGCGTATTCGTTTCCGTTCTTTCTTCTTTTTCGACCTTATATAACTTTCGCTACTCGCTACAGTTCTCCAGGGGACGGGGCCTAAGCTATGGAGAACTTCTAAGCCTAGTTTAGTCTAACATTAGTTTCTTTTCAGGGTAAAGGTATCCTATGTACTTTTCCGTTCTCGTCATGTTTATGAAAAATTTCCTAATAAACGATTCAGTAGTTGAAGCGTTAAATTATAACCAAAAAACAAAGGTGGTAGAGCTACGCTGAAACTGTTATTGGTTTCAGCTCGCCCGGGGTAGTACCACCCTCTCACAGAAAACCAACGTGAAGTAAAAGTGATTGATTGCATTGTTGCATTTCGCTTGGTCAGTGAGAGCGCCGGAGATCCACCCCCTTTCCCTTCCCTCTCCTCTTCTTTCCTCATTCCCCTTTCTCCTCCCAAATACCGTTGGCAACACACTTTCGTTCTTAGTGTCTATGGACGCCGGTGATCACTTAACATAAGGTGTCCCGTCTATTCATTTGCCTCCTAAAAAAACGAACTCTCATTGGCATTAATAATATTAGTTTGAATTATTATTTTCTTTATAAGACGGGTTATTATTACAAATTGTCTCGCGATGATTTAAATGTTCCAACGAAGCTTGGCCTGCTTGTTAGCACTATCCAGAGAGTTATTATGATATCTAGGAATTCAGATCCGTTATATTATTTTTAATGTAATTCGTATATTCACAATAACCAAGATAGAGTATCCAAAATGCCAATAAACTTGCACATTATAGGGTCAAGTAACGCAAAATTATCACTACATATTATTAAACAAATTTCTTTGTCACGTTTGTCTGTCTGTTCGCAATAAGCTCAAAAAGTACCGAACGGATGTTTATGTAATTTATACCACTAGATACTGTAAATACTGAGGAAGGCTTAGATATATAATTTTTCAAGATTTTTATATTATCAGGGCGGGGTAACGTCCGCCGGGTCCACTAGTGTAAAATAAATAAAAACTACTACATGACAAAGTAAGATTAAATCAAAACATTTTTTTTATTGAACCTTTTTTAGTCAAGTTTTTTTTTAATTTGCAACGAAAATTTATTCATCCTTGCAATATTACACAGTAAAGCTTCTGTTATAAGAATAGAGATATGAAAAATACCTTGTTTGCGTGATCATAATGGAGACGGATGAAGGAAATATAAAAAAAAGATTTTATGCAACGATAACGTACTAACATCACTCAAGGTCGCATAAACCATACAGTAATAATATACCTTAACTCATATTCAACAAATGTATAATAATCCTACCTGGTAATGTTAAAATTTAGCTGAAGGCGACGCGACGCCTTGAAAAGGGATTGGCTTTCCTGTATATTTTCCGGCCCAGAAAAAAGGACAGATTGACGTCCCTTGACATATATTTGTAATAACGGTATACGTTAAATTGACAATAACAATTGAAGCATTTTATTTAAATTGTAATAATCGTATCTCTAAATATATAAAAATCCAGTGTGTGATCCAGTGATGTTTGTCTACGATGAACTTCGAAACTACTCAACAGAACTTAATAAAAGTGGACATTTATGTATAATTTGCTTCAATTTATATTTAGCTTAATGGCCTCAATATTTTTTAATGAATAATAACAACAACTATGTTGTTCGTTTTTGGCGGGATTTAAATCTGTCATGTAGTGGATTTTGTATTTTATTCATAATCTTGTGTTATTTAACTCTATATTTTGTAAAATTGGTGGTGTTTTACGTAATATAGTTAGTTTATTGTGCATAAGTGAAGTGAATAGAAAATAATACCACGGAGTTTGAAATTCTGAGATGCCACAAAAACTCCCAGGAAAGTTCTAACAAGGGAGCCACCATCTTGTTAAAACATTAAAATAATTACACGACGCTTGTAATATTATTAACTACATGACAATGGTAGTAATAAACTGAAAGATTGGTTGACAAAAATAAAGTTAAAAAAATAATAACTATGTTAATACTATATTCATTTGTCATGTTTAAAGAGTCCTACACAAAGCGCAGCTCCAAAAAAAATCGAAGCACTCGTGAGGACTACCGACAGAAATGAAAACTCAAAATAATGAAATAAATGTGTTCTCTTTTGAATTCATAATAATTATTGTGTGAATGGCAATATTTAAATTTCAGAATTTGTTATTGGAACTATTAATAGTATCTGGGCAACCGAGCCTAGCTCGGTTCTTTACAAATAATTTTAAATTAAAATAAACTGTTAGGTTTGCCTCACAAAATTAGCACTTTCTTAAAAAAAAAAGATACCCCTTTTGCTGTCACTCGGTTTCGAACTGGGGTTGCACGGATTTTCGAAGCAACCGATTGCCATCTGAGCTATTTTTGTTTTCACAGCAGCGGTGAATTTTTTATCTTCATATTCTAGCTATATATTTTCATTGCCTGAAATCTCCGTTAAAAAAGTTGTCTATGAATAAAATCTAGCTAGATTGATTTATCGTCCCCGAAACTACCTACATAATAAGTTTCACGGAAATAGATGACGCCGTTCCCGAGATCCTTCATATATACAAATATAAAAATATACAAGAATTGCTCGTTTAAAGGTATTAGATTAACGTGGTTTACATATCTATTGGCACTCAGAGGAAGAATTATATACATCTTTGTAAAGTCTATTAAGCAATCAAACGTATTATGAACTGCAAAATATCAATATTACGTGTACATAGGCGCCGGCAAGCTGTGCAAGCGCAATACGACCGGTTATGCTTACGTAGCATGTCATGACGTGATATTGTAAATTTATATCCAAAAATATCGCTCAAAATGCCTAAAGAGGTTTTGACTTCAACAAAAATTTATGAGGTCGTTCAACATTCTTAAAATTTTTCAATATAACCGAAAATTGATTTTCTTTCTGGTTATTTCACAATTTTCTACCACTAAAATGATTAGAATCCTAAAAATTTCCAGTCAATATTTTAATAACTCAAGCTATCAGCTCAAGACTTTTTAAGTAGAGTACCTTTTCGAGCTACTTCTGAACATTTTAATAACGAAATTTGTCTCGATGTTTTCTTTGGCCATAGGGCTGTGTATATCCTTTAGTATGTCAACTTCAAGAAAATAAAGGTCATTAACATTCATGTTCAGAAGTAGCACGAAAAGATATTCTACTTGGAAAAATAAAAAAATCGTATTTTTATTGCCACCCTAATTTGCATTGTCAATAAGCATTTGGGGTACGAAAGCGACATAATTTTACTATGCTGACCAACTAGTAAAATACAGTTACTACGATGTTATGTTCCAATAAAAAACACTACAATATAGTTCACTAAATCTATTGTTAATTGTCTCTCTTAATTAGATTTCGTCACCGTATTGGTCTCGTAACGTGGGCGAATAATTATAAACTATAAATGAACTGCAACCTCGCTTTGTTTACTCAAGGAATGTGTGAATGCTGCTTTAAATTGCAGTCATATACCGCGTTGTGGTCTATAAAATAGCATTTTACCATGCCTTTATTTACTTGCTCTCTTCTAGATATTCAGTTCGAATGAATTTTTGCAATTAATTTATAAGTAGCGTCCCGATGAGAGAGAGATTCGGAATTTAGAAAACAGTTTAGAATTGACTGATAATGTAAAAAAATAAGAGGTTTTTCTATTTCAAATGTGATCATATAGAAGGGATTTTTAGTTCCTTTTACAAACTAGATGCTTTATTTTTTATCATAATTATTAAAAGGAATTGACTACGAAATGTAGTTGCCAGAACATACGTGTTTAGAGTAGATTCATAGATCAGCCTGGATAAACAAAAGCCACTACAATATTAATTTCATATAAATAAATTTAGGTTCTTCACTGTTAGGGCTGATAATTTAGCTCTAAGTGATAAGCTCTAAGGTAATGAATATATACTTATACACATAAGCAAGGGGAACCAAATTGTTCGGTTTAGTTTGAACGAAAAGTACATGTTTCTCTAATCGCTACGACTGCCTCAATGCAAGCAAGCACAATGACATAGACAATAAGATATCCCGTCCAACTCCTATGACATTCCTTCTCTCACTCTCTCTCTCCTTCACTCCTAGTATTTTTGTGTAAATAAAATTAAACTCTAATTGTTGCTTTATATTTATATACTATGTGAACGTATATTTGTACAATTATATGTATGTCTGTCACTTCTAAAATCTTAGAACTTTAAATACAAACACATTTGGAAAAATATTTTTAAATCACAGTAGGTAGACAAAGTTAAGAAATTCACTATACGCAATCGCTTACTAAATAATAAGGGTGTTAAATGTCACGCGTGACTAAAAGCAGGACCTAAATCAGTGTTACCGAGGTTAGAGAATCGAAATTGCTAACGGTATGCCAGAATATATTGTAAGCGATTTGGGTACGTCACCGCTTCGGGTCAGCTGATTGTATTAGTGTACTAGCTGTGCCCGTGGCTTCGTCCGCGTAAAACTTTATGTAAAAAACAGCGACTAATAAAATCGTCTCAATGTATTAAGTCCATTTACTCATCTACTTTTCTCTTGTACGTAAGTTGCGTCGTCATTAAAAGTACAATAACTTCTGATAGACCGAACCTTTTTTTTTTCGAACTGACTACGCTATTGACTTAGCAAGATCTTGACAGCTTCACAGGACTATTAAGGCGAGCGCTTAGGGCACTCGGCCGATTTTATTTAACAACTAGCTCAAGGGTGCACGGCACTCGGCTTGGGCAGTTGCCTGATACAAGCAATTCGCAACCTATCTGAGCTAACCTAAGCTAACTATTCATACGTATATGAGTTGTTGAAACATATATGTGTAGCAAGCATACATACCTCAACAACTCTTATAGATATTGCGTATCGGATATTTTTTTTTTTCGAAATGACTACACTATTGACCCAGCAAGGTCTTAACAGTTTCACCGGACTACATAGACCGAACCGATTTTAATAAAACAAATACTAAATGTTACTCGATATACTTTATAATTGTCTTGAAGAGGTTAGAGAGAGAATGGCTCTCAGTTTCCGCTGACAGAACACACCAACAAGTGCAGATCCATACATCTACACTATAATAAGAAGATAGATCCTAAATGTCTTTACTTTTAGATTTTTGTAAAAAAAATCTTACAGATGTCTAGGAAGAAGTAATTAAATACATTTCAATATTTTTTAGTAATGTCTGTCTATATGTCTGTTATTACTGATAAAGTACTGCGTTTATGATAAAAGATCATATAAAACATATCCTCGAGTAACATTTAGTCTTTGTTTCGTTAAAATCGGTCTACTCTAATAAAAGTTACTGGAATTTTAATAACGGCTTGAGTACGAGAGAAAAGTAAATAAATGAACTTAATTAATTCAGATGATTTATTAACCACGGTTTTGATACAGGGTTTTCCATGCGGATGAAGTCGCGAACACAGCTAATTTTCAACAAAAATGAAAAATATATTAAAAATTAAACAAGTGGTATCGCTCCTTCATGTTTTAAATTTTTTTGCTTGGAAAAAAAAGTCAACCTCTTTTTTACGTTTCACCTGTCCTATTATCGTTATACCAAAAACCCTGCCGTATTGTTTGCATAAAACCGGGAAATATAATTTAGTTTTTTTTAATGTTTATATTTTTTTATTCGTGTTAGTTATTGCTTAAGTAATTCTATTGTGTAGGATGTTTGAAGTATAAAGATCTTATATTTCGTTTCACATCGTTTGGTACCAGATGGGTTTTAATTGCACTAAGTACTCTGAACAAAGGCGTTGGGTTGAGATGTTCTGCTATCTCAGTCTGGGACAGCGTTTCCCAAACTCACTACGTTGTTTATAAAAACGATATCATCAACTCAGTTTAAACATTTTAGAAATCGAGATCTAACATAATTTGTTGCATGTATTACGCAAGCAGTTTTTTTTTTTATTTTTGGCCCCCCCCCCCCCCTTATCAGAAAAAGTAAGCAATGTTCTTAAACTTTTCCTCCATAATTACGTAAACATTTATAAAAGGATATTCAAATGTTTCTAATTGAGTAAACAAATATTGCTAACGTAATCACCTTCCAGACCCGTTCAACCCCTATGCCATTAAAAATTGAATCGAAATTGTTAGAATCGAACAAATCTCAAATCACACTATAGGTATGCGAACTCAGTGCGGTAAGAGATATTGCGCACAGTTGCTTGCACATGGCATCGTGTCACCACGTCACACACATACGCCACGGCCTGTATCGCCACGCCAACAATCAGGTTTATCCTCGCCTATAGATGTTTCACATCAAAAACAAAGAACTATGAATTTCTTGGAGTTTGAAATCTTCAATACATCGTGGGCAGGCGTGGTAATTATATCTAGACTTTCCTTCGAGGAGACTCTTATGAAAACCACTTACTATTAGTTATTTTGAAAAAGCCGCGAATCATCCCAGTCCGTTAGTGGTATTCCACCGCACAATACGAACCCGTACCGAACGCTGCGCATTATTATAGACGTCCGCGACATATTTTAGTCTACCCTCCTGATGAAATAACGGCAGTGAACGATCAGTACCAGTATGTCTCTCCAAACAGAGCGTGCTCACGCCCACGCCCACGTAACCACAGATCACGCTGCCGTGGTCTGGGGGTAAATTTCGCTCCCGCACACCAGATTAGGCACCCCTCGGCAGCGGCTCAAGTCTAGGTTCGATCCCTCGGCAGGGAGCCCTTGAGAGCGTTACTTGCGCGATACAATGCTACAACACTACACGATCACCCCCACACACGTGCACGCCTACACGCTTACACATGGAAGTGGAAGGGTTTTATTTTTTTCCCTTCTCGAACTGAAAAAACCCTAATTTTCCGATAAAAAATATATGAAGGGGTTGTTGAGGCGTGTATGCTTGGTACACATATGCGTCTCAACAACTCAAACATATATGAATAGTTAGCTAAGATGGGTGGCGAGTTGCATGTAACAGGCAACAGCCAAGCCAAGGTGTGCCGTGCACCCTTGAGCTAGTTGCACAAATAAAATCAGCTGAGTGCCTTAAGCGCTCGCCTTAGTAGTTCGGTGAAGCTGTTAAGATCTTGCCAGGTCAATAGCGTAGTCAGTTCGAAAAAGAAAGAGACTTATGACGCTGTAATAGGTGTATTGCAGACTGATGTGATTAAGATAAAGAATTATTGAAGACAAAATATCAACATTATAGGAATTACTAACAATGAACCTTTGATAACATTGAATGATTCTTTTAGAATTATACGTGACTATTTTAGTGTTAAGTTACATTATATAAAATACTTTTTTGCAATATATGTGGTATGTATGCGTATTCTTTTAAGCTGTGTATTATCTACCAATCAATATTGACAAACTATGATATTCAAGTCCAAAAAAATAGTCCGGTATCACAAGATTGCATTCAGTGAATTGTTGAGTCTGCCAATGATCATAAAATATTAAGGTCCGAAACAAAAGTTTGAGAAACGCTTGCTCATACGAATACTTAAACGAAATATTTGTGCAACTTGTATTATATTCGCATGGGATTTGCACGATTCTATTATGGTAAATTATAAAATATGATCTCGATAGGGTTATTCTTATTTTAAGATTAGCTTTAATGGAAATGGGTTAAGATTAAAATAATAGAAAATAGAATTACTGTATTCCTTTTTTAAAACAGGCAATTATTATTTTTTTAATGCTGTCTGTTAAATAGTTGGGAAATTATATTCAGTACAAAGGAATAACTATCTGAACGTTTCAAGTAATTAGTACCTGGACGACTGAGTCTAGCTCGGTTCTTTGAAAAATATTATTAAATTAGAATAAACTGTTAGGTTTGCCTCACATAATTAGCATTTTTATCAAAATAAAATATATTGAAAAAAGCCAGCTCTTTGGCTTTCACGCGGATTCGAACTGGGGTCAGAGGAATTTTCGAAGCAGCCAATTTCCATCTAGTCTATTTCGGTTTTGAGAACGGTGGATATTTTTTCATTGCCTAAAAACTCAGATAAAAAAAGTTTTCTATGTATGTAATCTAGCCATATCGATTTATCATCCACCGAAACCACCTACCTACATACTAAGTTGCACGAAAATCGCTAACGCTGTTTCCGAAATCCTGAATATATAACTATATAAAAATATACAAGAATTATTCGTTTAAAGGAATTAGATAATAATAATAAATTTATTTATTTGACCTCACAATTATTCTTAAAACTATCTTAAAACTAAACAATAATGTTTATAAACAAAAAAGAAAAGTATACATTTTATAGAACAGCAAATTTACAGTACAAATAAATGTGAGGTCTGAAAAAGGTTCAAAGATCTGAACTAAAGATCTCCAGAAAGGTAAGGTATTTTTCTTTTTGAAATTACCACTCAAAATATATTTCTAAGGAATAGGTCAGATCTACATTAGGTAATGCAGGTGAAGCGGCTAACAAAAGCTAGTCATTGATGTTTCCATATCAGAATTGTATGACAATGACACATTTCAAGTACGCCGAGCTAGAAACAAATTATTTACTAAACAGAATAAAGGTTTTCCGTTTGGCAGTTAAAAGTTAAAAATCATCCATATATTATTTGCCAATAAAATGTCAATGGTATAAAGCTTACGCGTGACCAACTGTGAATGGGTTCCGTGACGAGATATCCTTGATTCGTGTCGGGTCATGAATGCGAACTCTATTGTGCATTTCCATCATACCGAGACAGGTGAAATACAGCCTTATAATAATACAATGTATTAATTAACCTCAAGTATAGTCAAGTTGTAAGCATTTGAGATATTAATTATATTATGTGTGTTCTACCGTTTGTATAATGGGTTGTATTTCGAGGAGTTATTCAACATTATGTGTTACTTTCCTACTGTGGCTACTTTTCACCATCGCCAAGAAATTCATCCTCACATACATTGAAACTAAAATGATCACAGACGGTTCGGTTACACAGGAGTTTATTCCCACGAACACTCCGACTGTAGAATGAGCTTCCCGCTGAGGTTTTTCCAAGGGACTATAGTATGAAATTCTTTAAAGGAAAAGTGAATAGGTTATTGAAGGGTCGGCAATCCGTATGTGACACTTCCGGCGTTCCTATATTTTCAAATAGAGCATGGTAGATAGCCAGGCGGACTTAGAAATAACCTTACCTGTGGTTTTATTACCATATTTTCCTCTACTGAAAGCTCCCATTCAATTGCTAGGATTCGAACCTACCTGCATTGGTGCCTACACGGTACCCAAACACGCCAGCAACTATGGTAAGCCATCGTAGCCTGCCTAACGTCAACTCTCCTTGCGATCTCATGGTCTACTTAACGATAGTTAAACAGCCTGTAAAGCCTTTCACTACATCCTTGTAAACTTATATTATAATGGGACTAGTATTTTACATAGAACATATTTTAAAACCAATATAACATGAATTAGTCATAATTACTATTATTTTTTTCGAAATGACTACGCTATTGACCCAGCAAGGTCTTAACAGTTCCACCGGACTATTAAGGCGAGCGCTTAAGGCACTCAGCCGATTTTATTTTGGCAACCAGCTTAAGGGTGCACGGCGCACCTCGGTTTGGCTGTAGCCTGCTGCATGCAAAATCGCGACTTATCTTAGCTAACCTAGCTAACTATTCATATATGTACCTATGAGTTGTTGTAACGTATATGTGTACCAAGCATACAAGCCTCAACAACTCCTCCATATATTTATTATCGGAAAATTACAACTAACTAACTAACATCCGTTCGTGTCTTCTCTCAATGGTCTTCTCTGTAACCTAAAAGAGTGTATTCAACATTTAATGATAACTCAACGCACAAACTCACTTTCGTATTTGTAATGTCAATAACGATTCATAGTTACAAATCTACGTCAAATTACTACTGCCGGTGTTCAAAGAAAGATAAGAAAAAAACGTTAATGCAATAAATATTTAGATCGCTTAGTTTTATGTAAGAAACGATCCACCCGGAACGGATTTCATTCATTTCATTGTATTCGCTGTTCAGAGATCGTCCTGGTGTTGCAAACAGACAATTATACACTTTCCCTTTCTAGTTAACAGGGCGGAAATTTGTGAAAAATTGTATAATTATACACATCCAGTGAAAGTAGACATAGTAATTTCATTTGATGAATTTTGTTAATCTTTCGCATTATACTAGTAAATTCTCGTGGCTTTATCCGCGTTAAATTACAATATTTAAACTGCTGGATACGGTAAAATAGATAGCATAAAATGTCATGAAGGATGAGCTTTCGCCGGTGGAATATCAGTTCTCAATATCCTCAGGTTCGAACCTCAGCATGATCCAACCAATTTTACGGAATATCCATACGTTTGCCAAATTGAATGGGTAACACTAACTACTAACTTTTAAAGAAAACATTATGAGAGAACCTGGGGGCCTAACCAAGTTGCTTATCGACAATCACTAACGCAAATCGAAAACGGAAAAATGTATGGAGATGACGTATCTGAACGCTATATCACGTGATATAGCGTTCATACATTTTTTCGTTTTGTATTTGCGTTAGTGATTGTCGATAAGCAACTTGGTTAGGACCTAAACCTGAGAAGTATTCTTGTGGCGAGGTATTCGCGGTGCGTGGGAATAATATAGAGTTGTGGATTTTTCGGAGTTTGATGTCGCCATTACATCGTGAGTTGACGTGTTGATTATGTATACCTTCCTTTAGGAAGAGGCCCATGACCCTACCGTAGGTCCCTTACAGGCTGATGTGATGATGACAAAAACAAACTTGTTTTTTAATCAATCTCTTAATAATTCTACTTCTTATCACCGATAGTTTGTTAATGGATAAATGGTTATAAACTAAATTCTTCACAGGCGAAAAATGATTTTGCCTAACCCACTACTGTATGTAATAAATCAATGCATTCAGAGACACGATCAATCTTTTACCGTGGTATTTGAAGGGCAGTGTGTCATAAAATCTCAGGAGTACTGTCTATCAAACGGTCATTTAAATCACGTTCAATATATGCAGAAGATTTAGTAACGTATATTTACAACAATGTATAACTCATATGTTATACACAAAATGATAAACTACTGGATAGATTGGGATCATCTTTTTTTGTTTTATTCTTTGAATATTTGCTCCTTACATAATATATTTTTTACTCCAGCTTCGTTTAATATAACTTTATTAGAATTTTAATAAACTACGATTCCTATAAGCTGCACGAGTTTAGCTTAAAGCCAAGCTAAGTCACGGGGTATCAGCTAATTTGAAAATAATATCAGGAACAAGCCATTAAATGTTGTTTTGCAATTTTGTGCGGATATTTCATTTCTCTAATTAATAAAGCACTAACACTTACTGACTAATTGCCAGATAAAACAAAGTATAAATTACATATTTAAAAGCATGAAATGTTTGACAGCAATTTCTTTACTAAACTAAAAGCTAAGAAATAGTTTTTAATAATTAATCCCTTAAGAGGGATGCCTTCTTAAGGTGTTGCCAATATGTAGTCCTATAGGATATATCGACAGTATTAATATAGTGTTATAGTGACACTAATCTATTGTTTTTTGAAAAGATGAAATTAAGGCCATGAATATCGCGGTTAGGTAAAGATCGACCATGAAAAAATAATTGTGTTGAGTCATTACGGTTATTGAATATTGTCATTTTAATTTGGTGTTTAAGTTTAATTTTTATTTAGAACAACGAACTGATTGTAAATAAGGAAAAATTAGAAATAATATCATAGTACCTCAATTAAAAGGTTTTGTTTCTTCGAAATGACTACGCTATTGACCTAGCAAGGTCTTATAAGTTTCACCGGACTACGCCCAATTTAAAGGAAATGTACAGAAGTGTAGACATTTGCAGTGTGTTATTCCAAAAAAGTGAAATATGTATTGGAATCTTGTTTTAAAAAGGTTACGTTTTAAATGCACCGCGCTCACTGAATGGTCGCCATCTTGCTGTTTTGTCTCGCTTTAGTTAGGTTAGGTTAGATTTGTGAAAAAAAGATAACGTGAACTTGTCTCGGGCGAGCGCGGTGCATTTGGTACGAAACCTTTATGAAGCAAGTATTTAATACGTATTAAACTTTTTTGTAATAACACCCTTGAAGTCTCAAATAAGCCATTGAAGGATGAGAGGATTAAATCCGCGGTCTTGTTTAAAATTGGGATATTTGCAACTTGCACAGCGGTTGTTATATTATGCAAAGCTTTTAGGCTTTAGCTATGTTATTTAAGTTTATTCTTAGGTAATAAAGTTTCGATTATTCGTGAATGTCTGCGCTGGAACACCCATTGTCAAAATAATGTCGAGGCTATTTCTCATACTATAGCAATGACGGACCGAAACAATAGTTTTATTTAACAAGAACTCGCAAGGTCAGCGATTTCACTGCGATGTGTTACTTCCTAATGATGATCATTATTAGTTTTTATAGTGACACTGAATTTAATGTTTATATTCCTGTAACATAATTATATTAAAAAAATATTCGTAATTGTAGGTCCTTGGTTTTCGAGTTCATAATTAGCATTTAACACATTATATGTGTGACCTTAAGGAACACTTTAATTTTTTGTTGAGTAATTAACGTAGTATGGAGTGTACCATGCATATTGTGATTAACCTAACATAGTGACCCATTCTTTAGTTACTTGTTTGTTTCTTTATAAATTTGTGGAATTACACTTAAATTTAAACCAGTCATCAATCAATTCAATCTAACAAATTGAATCCTATAGAATGTGTTTGTAAAATATGTTTTATAAAACGATAAACCAGATCGCGTTTCTTGCTTGTTCTTCTCGATGACTGGGTTGTTTCCCGAACCAGTAATAGCTTTGACGTTCATAAGCGCCTCCTAAAGGATGTAAATTGAATAAAGTCTATTTCAAGCGAGACTGGTTAGTCGCTAGCAATATTTTACAGGATAATCATTAGTCGATTCTCGTTCTAAATAAATTTAAAAAATAGGTGCTTAATATTTGACATAATTATCTAGAGAAAAACAAAACTGATATACACTCAACATCAGGTGATTTACGCAAAAACGTACGGGTGTAAATGTAGTGCTTCCCGTATCTCCACCCGCACCCCGATAATGATTGACCTTGAAAAGCGCCCATTTAATGTTGTTAATTGAACCTGGATGTGATTTTTTACATTTAAAAGTATCGTTCGCATACTTTTCAAGTTTTAAAACAAATTTTAACTAAGGTTATCTTTATTAGCTTTTATAATATTAGTTAAAGGTTTTCAAAATCTTTCTTCTTTAAGGATTTAGGTCCACTAAGGACATGTCAATCCTATCGTACCCTTATTTTAGAATATTCACAAATATTTCTTAGAGATATTTCTTAATCACAAACTTTTAAACTATCTTGGCTTCTTCATTTGCAGGATCAGACAAAGGATATGCCTATATGGGCGGTGTATGTTTTATTAAATTTGTTTTTAAAATTAGTAAAATATTTTCCAACATTGATCGCTTTGCTTACTTTTCATGTTAAATTGAACTGTGATTTCTTTTTTGTTTCAGGATCATTCGAAACAGCTTCTAGATCATTTAACGGAGGCTGAAAAAATATTTCTTCTCGGTGCTGATCCTAACGGTACAATTATTTCAAATTACATCCTATAATTTATCGCACCCCCGGTGCGACACTGTCACTTATGCAAAAATGCAACTTTTCAGGAGAAGCATTTAGAAGTTTGACATCGTAAAAAATTATGATATTTCAAGATTTAGACAGGGTTATACTACAGCGTCAACTTTTAACTTACATTTGAAAGAATAATAAACACTTTTTGTAAAAAAAGATGCTATAAAAATATTTTAAACCTACCAACCCTCTCATAAGTGATGTTGTTGCACTAACGAAAAATGATAACAGTAATTATGTCACACGGATTTGAAAAAACCAAGAACAAACGGTTTACTAAGTTTTATTTTAATTCGCAATTATGCACCATTATTAATTAGTATTAGAAATAAAATATCACTATCTTCTTTTAATTCTGCTCAAGCTCTTCTTTCTGAATCTTGTAATTAGCATATTCGCCATGGGTCATTGTAGTTACAAAACTAATCTTTCAAAAATATTTAAATATAGAGGGAAATAAGGTCACAACTGTATCTCAGGTTACTATTGCTGCAGAATCAAAAAAAAAAATTGTCACAATTATCTTAGTAACGATGTTGTTCCAAGCGTCACCTGATTCACGCTAAAACAGCAAAGAAATTCATTTCCTCATACGGATATTATGCATACTACGTAAACAGCATTATGGCTCCAATTAAAGGGATGCTTTAGAACAATTATTACATATTTCACTCTTTTGCAATTTTTGCATAAGCAACAGTATCGCACTGGGTGTGCGTTATATTATTATCATAAAACTCAAAAGATTCTTTATTTATGTTATTTTGAATTCAGTAATAAAAGTACCAGTAAAACCCTCGGTAGGGAGCCCTTGAGTGCGTTGCTTGCGCGATACGGTGACACACAAATATATATCACCGCTACAACACTACACGATCACCCCCACATACGTGCACGCCTACACGCTTCCACATGAAAGTGGAAGGGTTTACTTTTTTTTCCCTTATCAAACTGAAATATTCTCAATTTTCCGATAATAAATATATGGAGGAGTTGATGAGGCGTGTATGCTTGGTACACATATACGTTTCAACAACTCATACATATATGAATAGTTAGCTAGGTTAGCTAAGATAGGTCGCGATTTTGCATGCAACAGGCAACAGCCAAGCCGAGGTGACTGCACCCTTGAGCTGGTTGCCAAAATAAAATCGGCCGAGTGCCTTAAGCGCTCGCCTTAGTAGTCCGGTGAAGCTGTTAAGACCTTGCAGGGTCAATAGCGTAGTAATTTCGAAAAAAAAAAGTACCAGTAAGACATAAAAATTGCATACGATACGTCACATTGTAACACTTGAAGAGTGGAGTAATTATCATATACAATATCGAGAATAAAGTATGCGAAATGATATCACAGTGCAGTAGAGACTCAGTAATTCGGCACTATTCAAAAGCAGGTGTTGCATTATATGATTAAATAGAAAAACAGTATATAATATTTAGAGGTTGTACTCATACCGCGGCGTAAGCACGGAACGAAAGTAGGAGTGAGGAAAACGAAAGCGTAGGGTGGCGGATAACTGGACGTAACGGTCTACTGAAGTGCCGGATTAGTGAAACTCTATTGTTATAGTACCAGCGGGCTATATGACACAGGGTAACGTATTGGATGGAGGGATAAATAAAACGCGAGTGAACCCGCGCAACACACTTGTTTGCATGTTTGTTATAAGACAGTGTTTATGATCAAGATATATTCTAAGATAGCTTTTACCACCGATGTCTGTATTTTTACATAGACATCAAAAATTACTTTGAAAATGTATAACAACTTTCTTCAAAGTCAAGGCCCCCGGGGCCTTAGCGTATAATCATCATATATGTTTAACAATAAAATTAAAAATATATGACAACAATTAAAATATAAAACAATTAAAAATATATGTATAACAATAACAGCCTTTATTGCCAACAGTTCTAGGCATCTTCTTAACAATTTATTCTAAAAGTTTTATGTAATAATTCCAGACGCCCGATTTGAAATAGTAAGTCTGAAGCAACCGAGACGTCGCACGCGCTCGCTTTTACATGACGACCAAAATCTAGTCGAGCTCAAAAAGCATTTAGATATCAAACTTAATCCTAGACACAGTTTCCTAGATCCAAAGTTCCTATTAATCAGACGTTGGTCGAATAATACTGAGTCTATTCTGGATCAACACACAGACAACGAGATAGATCGTTGCTATTATAGAAGTGATCAAGCTGCTTTGTACATTTGTGAAGATGTGGTAAGTCTTAACGAAGTACAGTATCCGACATTTGATTTGGCACGTCGTAGAGTATATAGGATAGATTGCTATATTCCGTTTCGTATAACGTTATCTTTGTTTGTCACAGTCGTTGCGCTGTGCGATACAGAGAATGCTTTGCAAAACCGAAGCGAGCCGGTCTTAGCCAAATGTCTCACTCTTTGTCTCGACATGCCAAGTCAAACGTCGGGTACTGTAACTATACGAGTAACACTGTCATCTGCATTTTAATTTCTTTTTTACAGAGAGGTGTTATCAAATCTAATGACAGTTACTATATAATACATCCCTTACCTGAACGATTTCATGAAGACGAAACAAAAGTACATATCGTAGTTAAACGTTCGCTCTCTAATTTAAACGTCAGTCAAAGTTCGATTAATGAAGAATTCGCATGTATAGAAAAAACAGGTAACGTTTCCATACCTCATCCAAAAATGTGGACAAAGCATAGAAGAAAAAGAGAAGTTAATCTAGAAACTAACGGAACAAACAATAATAAGTTAATGGATTTCAAAATGAGTGTAGTCCATAGAAATCAAACCATAACGACTGTAATTGAAAGATTATCAACTAAAATTTACAGAGATAAAAGAGCAGTATTACCAGCAGTATTCGTTGAAACTGCAGTATTCGTCGACAGAGATCTGTATAAACTTATGACAATAAACTTTCCTAAAGATACAGAGAGAGAACTCGTAAGATTTGTCCTCGCTATGATCAATGCTGTCCAGTTATTATACCACGATCCCTCGCTGGGACGGCCTGTGAATTTCATTTTAAAACGACTCGAGATTCTCCACGAAGATCCTCCAAACCTGAAAAGGCCACATGATATAGACAGGTTTTTGAGCAACTTCTGTACTTGGCAAAGGTTAGAAAACCCTCCAGGTGATAACGATCCGATGCACTGGGATCACGCTTTGATCTTAACCGGATTGGACTTGTATGTGGTGAATAAGAATGGTAAAGTCAGCAGTCAGGTGGTAGGTAAGTTATTGTTATCGTCATCTTCTTACTCTTATCCTACTGAACAAGAACAAACATAACATGTTTTCGATTTCCACTCTCCCCTGTCCGACGTCATCTCAGTATACACACCTTTTATACACATATTATTTTTCACACAATCTATTCACACCTTTTTCGGTCTTTTTCTACTCCTATATCCGTCCGTCATCATACTCAAAACTTTTCTAGTTACATGGGTTTCATCTCTCGTCATGACACGCCCATACCACGCTAACCTATTATTATTTTTATAGTTGTTTTGTATATAGTTGTGTGGTGTCCACAGACTCGAATAACACCACCCCATATCTTGCCGTGGGTATCGTAAAAGGCGATTAAGGGAGTATGAGATAGTACTGACTCCTTGTAACTTTCTCACCGGGATACTTTACCAACTTTCTGGGTCCTCCGGTCGTAATGGTCCCCGTTCCACTGGGTCCAGAAGAACAAGGACGAGTATGTGCACCTCTGTCTTGCGCTTACACTTGTGCACATTAATATATCCTGCGTATTTGACCGCTTCCGCTACTGGACATCTGATTAGGGGTCAAAGTGGTCGCCATGTCCGAAATCGGTCGAAATAATTATCATTACTATTCTATCACTGGTGCTATTTTCAAACTTCCTCCGATATACTTATTCTATAAGTTAATTGCCACATACGTTCCATGCCAAGTCATTTATGTCTGACATGTTCTTCAGACCATTTGATATTTTCATAAAAAATAAATGTATTATCATACTTCTTTTTCGAACTATCTACGCCAATGGTTTTCAACGTGTAGTAGGTCGCGACCCCCAGTTCGTTCGATGTTATTGGATTGAATATCTGTCACTAAATAAAATACATGAAAAAATAGCAACGGGCAGGGGTTCGCGAAATATTTCTTCAAAGTAAAGAGGCCACATTATGAAAAAGGTTTAAAAACACTGATCTACGCTTTTGGTCTGACGGGCCTTCACAGCTTTACCGGACTACACCACGTATTATCATACATAATATGATGTAACTAATTCTATCGTTTTCGATATTTATTAAATCGTGTACCACTGGTGGTCGCATGGCTTAAAGATCAAGCTTAATGTGTACCGTCGGTGGTACACGTGGCACCGAAAGGGTTAAGTTAGTTCATTACTTCTGTACGTTCATACTATATTACGATGTTATTGGAAAAGAACAAAATGCTAAAATTGGGAACTAAATATTTCAGGGTTAGCTCCGGTTGCAGGAATGTGTACGGTAACGAGCAGTTGTACAGTAAACGAAGGCAGACATTTCGAAAGCGTCTACGTCGTTGCACACGAAATAGGTCACAAGTAAGTTCAACTCGAGGAAGATCAATACTAAGTCTTCGCCTTAACCACTCACAATGCTCCAAAAGTTAAATTCTAAAAAACCATGAATTTAGAGGATATCCTTTAAACTATCGTCTATTGTAATGGTCGAAAAATTGTAAAAGGAAAAGAGTTAAGGCGCCCTGTTAGCATTTGAAACAGACCTTTAATGTGAAGTTCCTTTTAATCAATATAAACTTATAAGTCAAGTTTATTATTTTTAACAGGTCTAAAACACTATTTAATGTAAATGTCATAACAGCGGTATTATACATATATTATTTAATGAATTATGCTGTTTTGTTATTTTATATAATACTTCACTTTGGTTTTATTTTTGTTTTCCCGGATTACCACAAAAACTCCTTGGAAAGTTCTAACAAGACGATGTTCTAACAGACATTGAAGCGATCACAATGAATTTTTAATATCATTCATTACCTACTCGACAATGACAGTAATATTCTACTTGAAGATTGGTTGCGAAAAATAAAACTAAAAAAAACAAGTCATCAGAAAACACTTTATAACATTATCCACTTGATAATGGCAGTAATCACGTCTAGTAAAAGGAATTGGTTGCCAAAGTAAGAAAGATGAAAAATGTTTGCTTTTACAGACATTTATCAATATTTTCAGTTTAGGCATGCGTCACGACGGCCCTTTAGCCGACAACGGCTGCGACCCCAGCGCTTATATAATGAGCCCCACGCTTGGGAGTGGGAAAATCACTTGGTCGCAGTGCAGCAAGAATTATCTACAAAAATTTCTTGAGTAAGTCATCCATTGCAACTAATAACGTGTTAGTATAGTTCCAAATGTCTTGGTTAGTCGCATTGACGAAGCACTTGATACAACCTGAATTATTAATTAACTGAATAAAATTTTAGGTTCTAACATTTGTTTTGTGGTAGCCGAACGGAGTTTAGAAAATCACCATCACCATACCAATAGAATTCAAACAACGTGAATGAATAATTAATGAAAAAGAATGTACCCGTCAAGTTGTTTTAAGGCTGTAAAAATTGTCACTAGAAATACGAGCAAATTCTTCACGATTATACCATACTTAAGTGTTAATTGTCAACTTGTCAGGTTTTGTTTTAAACTTTTTAATTCTAGCACCGTGCAGTCTCGCTGTCTCCTCGATCATGGTAATTCTGCTGGACAGTTGGATCACAGTGCTGAGGGAATCCTACCAGGCGAGAGATTTGATGCTGATCAACAGTGTTAGTATTTATTGTCACGATTGGCTTGTATGTCCAAATTCAAGTTGTATGTTGTATTGGAATATCAAAAATGATAAGAATTCCATTAAAAAAAGAACGATATAAAACTATGCTTTAGGGGTATAAGGGGTGTCAAATAACACCATAAGATTTGAGACGCCCAAGCCAACCTCACCTGCACGTGGTGCACCCTGCTGAATAACGGACGAGGCAATGACGAAAGCGGGGTGGTAGGGTTTTACAGCCTGACTGGGTCGCAGCCACCATGTATATGGCGGAAAAGCCCGTAATGGTGATTCGCTTCTGCGAGTCGCGTTTCGGGATCAGCCTGTGCATATCCAGCTTTTTGCAGGCCGGCATGATAGTGGCGACCGGTGATGGATAGTGTGTCAATCGGTGGTCGCTATTATTTTTGGATTGCACTGTGCTTACCATCAGGCATAGTGCAGTCATTTTGCCGTGTTGCAATAAAAAAAAATAATATACCGAAAAGTGTTTAAGACGAGAAGTTTCGATCAAGGGAGGATTATCTTCCATACGTGTAAAAGACCCCTCTTTTAATTAACGATATCTTTCACGGACATCGACACTCTCACGGAGAGAGTGCGTAGCGTACGACTCTTACTCGCTAAAACCCCACGGTGTACCCATAATGGCGAAGAACTCCACTTGTCTTGCCCCGTCCTGGACCTCCCGTGCTGCAAAGAGACCGCCTGGTGCACATCGACTGTCTCCCAGATGGGCAAATCAGTGTAAAGGAGAAACGGTTCCTCCGACCCATCTCCCTTTGGTCAGGCTTAAGAACGAGATGTGTAAAAGATCCAGCCGTTTGCACAACGCCAACTTTGTGTTTTAAATTTCCCTAAATGTATAAAGAGTTGATCTACGCATTTTAGGCATCATATATCTCTCTTCGTATTAGATTATTTTGTTATTTGTATCGGATCGATCTGTTGGCAACGTCTTAGCTTATTATTTTTATAGATTAAATATATATTCAGGTATGCTTAAATATGGTCGTGGCAGTCGTCATTCGAACGCTCAGAACTTGGAAGATGTGTGTAGAGATTTACATTGCCAAAGGGAACGATACACTTGGACTTCCCATCCAGCGCTTGAGGGTACCAGATGTGGGGAGGATATGGTAATTTTTTAAATTATTTTTATTCTATTTTAACGTCTACCTAAATTACATCATATTGGTGTGTTATTTAAATAAGATTATCAGTCACAAATTATGCTCTTCAAACTTATTTTCAAACATGGGTTACATAATATGGGTATGTTCCCATAACGGTGGTTGTATAATGCTTTGATATTCATACTTGAAGTATTACATTTGATTTTTTAATTTAACGAAGTGTTAAGTAATTTTTAGGATATAGTTTATATATGTAATGGAGTCTTGTTATCTTGTGAATAAATAAAATCACTACATATTATAAAGCAAAATCCTCTGCCACGTCAATCTGTCTATCTATTCGTAATAAACTCAAAAACTACTGAATGAATTTTTATGCGGTTTTCACCACTAGATAAAGTGATTCCTGGGGAAGGTTGATGTATATAATTTCTCAAGTTTTTTTTTATATAACGGACAGCGGCCAACGTCCGCTGGGCATGCTAGTTAGTATTAATTAAAGAGAGTCACTGTAAGGAGTTTATCACTATGTACTCGTGCCTTGAATAGTGGATAAGAGCGGTTTTTTTTTATTCATAGGAGGCAAACGAACAGATAGGTCACCTGATGTTAAGTGATCATTAACGTCCATAGAGCACCAGATGAGTCGCCAGTCACCAGATGAGATGCCAGCCCGTGTTTGTGGACAAGGGAGGGAGGGGATTGAAGGGGAGGAGAGGGAGGGGAAAGCGAGGGTGGTGGGCGGTTGATTATATATCGACGGAAGAAAGCAGAATTGTCCTAACTTGAAAAATCCAACTTTATACCAAAGCCAAAAAAAAACTTCAATTTTTTTGTGTATAGTGCTAAAACTAGGCAAGAAACCAAGTTCGTATCGATGAAAAATTAAATCGGAGGAAAACGATACCCAGACCATTCGAAGCGGTATTTTTTTATATGGAAGAATATGGTAAAAGTTATTTAGCTCAAAACGCAAGTTACGATATTTCCGCTTTCTCCCATCGATATGATGCTTGGTAGTCGTAGTACTGTTTTTGTGGGTTTTTTTAGTATTGTCACGGTGGGGAATGCGTTGAACGTGGGGGATCTAGTTCGAGAGGGTCGGGTCGTTGGTCCGGTTGGTCTGGTTGGTCGGAGTGCGCGTCCCCGTGCTTGGTGCGCGAGGGCCGCACTCCGGCCGCGGCGGGTCTCGCCATCGCCACCAGACGCTGTTCTAGAACTCGGTATGAACTCTTTATTTATTTATAAAACTTTTACAATAAAAACATGGTTATAACAAGGCTGATTTTTGGCTTAGCGACGTGGCGACGTAAAACACGAATTTTGCACTATTAACGAAATACTGAAAAACATTTGCAACCCTATCTATATACATATAGGATTCAAATTATTTTGTCGGCCACTCGTTATATTAGTGTTACGCGACACGCGCCGATAACCTAGCACCCTTTGATAAATGCCGCCAAACACATCGCGCCTGTGCCTTGTTGAATTTTTGTATTTTGTAATCTACACTAATATTATAAAGAGGTAAAGTTTATGAGTTTGTTACGTTGTACGGGACAATCTCAGGAACTACTGGTCCGATTTAAAAACTATTTCAGTGTTAGATAGCTTTAATTAATGAGAAAGACTATATGCTGTATATCATCACGTGCAGACCAATAGGAGCGGAACATTCATGAAGAATGTTTCAAATTCGAAGATTTTTTGAGAGCTTCCGCTGCGTGTTTGCTTTAGCCCGAAGTAACTATTCCACGCGGACGAAGTCGTGGGCAGAAGCTAGTAGTAAATATAAGTAGGAAAAAAACTTAAATCTCTTTTTTGTGGACTATGTGCGTAAATAGTTTGACTTCCCAATGTCGATAGATGATCTAATATTGAAGTTTTAAAAATTTCGAAGCCTAAAAGTAATTTAGAACTGTTAATTTTGAAGAAATTTAGAACCGAGAGTTTTTGGCGGGATTTTAGTCTGTCATGTAGTGGATTTTATATTTTATTCCTAATCTATTATTAATAAATTGGGATGTAAGTGGTGTCAAATAACATCATAAGACTTGAGACACCCAAGCCAACCTCACCTGCACGTGGTGCACCCTGCTGAATAACGAACGAGGCAATGGCGATAGCGGGGTGGTAGGGTTTTACAGCCCGACTGGGTCGCAACCACCATGTATATAGCGAAAAATCCCGTCATAGTGACTCGCTTCTGCGCGTCGCGTTTCGGGATCAGCCTGTACATATCCAGTACCGGGTGACTTTCGTCATTATGTCCGGCATGACAGCGGCGACCGACGATGGATGATCTGTCTCTCGGTGGTCGCCACTGTTTTTGGATTGTACTATGCTTACCATCAGGCATAATGCAGTCACTTTGTCGTGCTTCAATAAAAAAATATATAGTTAGTTTATTGAGCATAAGTGAAGTGAATGGAAAATAATACCACGGAGTATTAAATTCTGAGATGCTACAAAAACTCCCTGATAGGTTAGGTAACAAGGGTGCCACTTAAATCTTAATAAAATGTTGAAATAATCATACGACGCTTGTAATATTATTAACTACATTACAATGGCAGTAATCAATCGAAAGATTGGTTACCAAAAATAAAGTAAAAAAAAGAACCGTTTTGAGATATCCAGTGACTTTTTTTTTTCTCGAACTGACTACGCTTTTGACCTAGCAAGGTCTTAACAGCTTCACCGGACTACTATATCCAGTGACGAAAGTAAAACTACTGAGTGCCATTTTTATGGAAATTGTCTGTCCTATAGGACGACTGTGATAAATTTGAAGATTCGTCTTAGATAATAACGTTAACTCAGAGGTCTAAGTTTTAAATAATCTGTAATCAGTCTAGAATAATTTACACTGATTGTTCAATTTTGTTTATTAAATCATTCTGTCTTATATATCACACCAATAACAGTTTTTGTTTTACTTATCTCGCTGTTTGTCATTTCACGTCGTCCTATCAACATTTAATTTACGAGTTTTTATAATATAATTAATATAGCGATATTTATTGCGCGCATATAAAATTAGCATTTCGCGTTTAGTAAAAATAGCAATAATTCTCATATTTAATTCCAGGTACGAAAACGGCAACTATTGTTCGGGACACGATAAAAAATATCAAACTTGTAACGCTCAGCAGGTAAACTTAATATAATTCATTAATATTACATCAATTAGAACTAAAAATAACTACTAGCAAAGAACGTCTTTACGTTTTTTTTTTAAAGGAGCTAAGTTATAAATTTTAACGAATTTATGTAGTGGTACAATGTATGTAGCAGATTGTATCGTAACTACCATACATATGGTGACAATTTCGTTAAAATTACTGTCTATCGATATATCGCTTTTTGGGAACCGATACACTCAGCTACTGAGTTGCATGCAGGTCGGCATGACAAAGATATTGTCGATAGATTGTATAGGTTATACGTCCAAATACTTCATCTTACGACTATTTTAAAATACATCAACTCTTTTCTACTTTATTTAAATTCATACATATACCTGTATATATAAACCTTCCTAAAGAAATTATCTATATGATAGTGAAAATCGTATCAAAATCTGTTACTTAGATTAAATAACTAAGATAATAAATAGCCAGAGAGTCGTAACATGTGACTCAGTTTTTTTTTAATATTTTTTATTATTACAACGTAAATGGTAAAATATGTATCCATATATTGATACGTGAAGCGAACACTTTGTTCCCCTTTTTAAGCGAATTGCGAGAACGCATGAACGTGAAATTTGACTTCGTTAACATTTATATACAGGAGAAGTGCATAAAGCAATTTTTTATATGTAAAATGCAATAAAAATACATTAAATTAATTAGAATAAACCTTACATATACTAATTCTTGAATGACACACAGCATGTATGTAAATGTACGTGTAAATGAAAAAGACGTTTCGCCATCCTTCATTTTACTGTTACGTTCGAATTACCTTTTTCCATTCTAAATTCAATACTTCTACATGACTTCGTTTCATACCTTTCATACTTTCATACAAGGTCCTTTGAAATTAACTGGTCAAACTATAGGTTATTCATGTAATTATATATGTAAATTCATATAACACATAAATTTATAAAATCACTGAAAAAATTATGTTCTCTTTGGTCTTGGAGTGTAAAAATGAATTATGGTCGATTTCGACCATTCAGCTACATATTGTAGTATATAGTTATTACCTTATACTAGCGCTACCTATAGTGCTGATTTTCAATGCAGGCTCAGAAAATGAAAAAATAAACAGAAAAAAAGACTTAAAAAGTAAATATGTTTGCTAAGTTTTGTAAGTATAGATATATTTTTTTATAAATGTAGTGCAACAACGTACCCCTCACGACGGTAAGGGAATTCGCCGATCAAATATGTCTGAGGGCCAGAGACGTGGACCCGGACCTCATCGGCACAGGATTGCAACGAATTGACTCTGACGGTAAATACATTCACTAAGAGTCAATCTAGTAAATAATTTACAATAGGTCGCTTTCTATCTAATACTAATAATCTACATTAGATAGTGAGATAGATGGATTAATGTATGTTAGGCGCTTACTTAGACCGACTTGTTTGCGAGATATCGCTTAAAAAAACAATACTAATATTTGACAAATAATTCAAACCTAACGTAACGCTACACTTAAGGTCACTTTACATGAAGTAAATAATGTAAAAAATTTTTACAAAAAAAAATTGAACCGACTTCGATATCAAAACTCATACGGCAC
>JACEII010000030.1:648306-691861 GCA_014332785.1 Antheraea mylitta
CAAAGACTTAATACATTGAAATGATTTTATTAATTACATTTTTTTTACATAGGGCTTCAAGCTGATCAAGTAGCGGGCACAGCTAATTTATATAATTGAAATAGGCTAGCCATAGAGTTAATTCATATAAATTTCAGGAATCTTCTCAAAAATTCTTTACATTTGGTCCTTTCGATCAATACAAGCAGTCCCAGGATCTTTTTCAGTCACATTTTGATCTCTACACAACTAAGAAGTTTCACCAGAGATCCAATAATATTACTGATGATAATGCAGTACTAAATGAAGCCAAGTGTGTCGAAACCAGGTGAGATCTTATGTACTAGAAATTATTACTTAATGAGATATATAGACTATACGTTACTGAGATGAAAAACAGTCTTCTGCTACATTTGTTTGTCTGTTTGTCTGCTCACGATAAACTCAAAACCACTGCACAAATTTTTGATACTGTCTTCTCAAGTATATAGATTGATTCACGGGGAAGATTTATGTATATAATTTTTCTAGGTTTTTTTTTTATTATAAGGGTGAAACAATGCCCGCCAAAACCAGCTTAACAACGTTTGTTTATACATACTATTCTCTATTATATTCTTACAGATTATCAGAAGCGATGTCTTTGTACATAAAATCAAAATGCATTTCAAAAATGCACATACAATGTACTTAAGTGATTTATTCAGTATTGTGTAAATTTTTATACTAATTCATTATAATGTTTCATAATGATTCAATTAATGTTAACTGATTTCTTTTTTTTTTTTAAATACAGATTATCAGAAGCGATGTCTGTGTACATAGAATCAAAAGCAGAACTAAGCAGTGAACAATCAAAGCTGCAACTTGTCACAAACTATGAACATCCACATTGTAGTCATATCGGGTATGAATTGTATGAATATAACTGTAAAAATAAAGAAATCATATGTTCAATATATAGCTTTTGTTTAAATAAATTGTTTGTATAAATAATTCTACTGTATTCATGTATTTGATTGAATTCCTTCTAAACAGATTTACAAATTTTGATGAAATATTTTTTGTGAGCGTTTAGGTGTAGGTGGTAGAGCCCCGCTGAAGCTATTTTTGGTTTCAGCATGAATGGGTCGGCTCCTCCGGGGTAGTACCACCCCTCTCACAGATAACCGACGTGAAATAACAGTGCTTGCATTGTTGTGTTTCGTTCGGTCAGTGAGAGAGCCGGAGGCCCACGTCCCTTCCTCTATCCTTCTTTCCCTTTCCTTCCCCCCCCCTTCTCCCATATACAGGCTGGCAACGCACTTGCGACGTCCCTGATGTCGCTAGTGTCTATGGACGGTGGTGATCCCTTAACATCACGTGACCCACCAGTTCGTTTGCCTCCTTTGATGTATAAAAAAAAAGGTGAATTCAAGAATTGTTTAGATACACATTTAGATTCGGTAAGTGGCGCTGCGGTTGAATCTTAGTTTTTTTTTGTTATCAAGGCATGACAACGTCGGCCGAGCCCGCTAGTATGTTGTTCAAAGCTCCACTTTAAATCAATTTTCATTTAAATAATTTTCAGAACAAATATAATGGAAGCTCAAACAGCAGTACAACTTCTAGAACAAGAGGAGAGTATTCTTGAAGAACAATTACAGAATGCTATCAAGGAATTTGTGGAAGAGAAAACCAGTATCGTTGAATTCATGGCGATTAAAGCGGCTTTGGATATAAGGCAGTAAGAATTGCGTTTATTTATTTTTATAAAACTCAGTTGCGTGATCTGTGGATCTTTCCAAATCATAAATACTACTATGTCTTGGTTAAATATTACCAAAACCCGAAAATATGTCAAAATTAGCTTTTTCCTATTAAATTATAATTACCTTATGAAAAATATTTAAGACATTTAATTCTCATTCCTAGCCATTTAAATTATCGTTTCATAATAGTCATAATAATTATCAGTGTTCTCAAAAAGAGATATATTATGAAGAAAAAAGAAGTGCTAAAACAATTGTTTATGGTACGAAGTTTTTAGTAAGATCTTAGACTGTCATGTAGTGGATTTTATATTTTATTCATAATCTTGTGTTATTCGACTCTATATTTTGTAATATCGGTGGTGTTTTACGTAATATAGTTTGGTTATTGTGCATAAGTGAAGTGGATTGGAAATAATACCACAGAGCATAAATCCTGACTTGCCATATAAACTCCCTGGAAAGTTCTAAACATTCACCGTCTTGTTAGTTCATTGTAATGTTTGCAAAGAACTTGTAATATCTTTACCTACTCGATTATGGCAGTAATAATCTAGAAGATTGGTTAAAAATAAGGCAGTAATAATCTAGAAGATTGGTTAAAAATAAAATAAATAATAATATCTAAATGATTGATGACAAATTTAATATTAAATTTATATATTCTTCAGAGAAATACATAACGATCTAACGTTTCTTCTGGATATTACACAGCAAGCATTCTCATTGGACAAAATTCTATATAGTGCACTCCGACATGAACTCTATAATATTGAAGAGTCTCTTCAATTCGCTTCACAGTTACGTCAGTATGTCGTAGCGGAGAGTGAAAGTGTTGTCAGTAGAATTGTAAGTGATATTTATTTTATTTTTTAACATTATTAAATTAGAATTCAATCCACCTTCCACACAAAGCATTTAATCGATTAAGATTGCTTCTAATAATTACTAGTACATGACTATTATCCGTTGAGGGATTTATGGGTAACAAACAAACACATATTCCCATTTATAATATTATTTGTAATATATGATTATTATGATTATGTTCTGTACATTATTTTATAGGACTCAATGAAAGAGATATGTTCCGAACAAGCGATCTGTGAAGAAAATCACAATACGTCAGATGCATTACTCCAGTGTTTACACAAATTGTTAGAAATTCCAGTATCAGATAACAGTAGTCTTTTAGTGAAACATTACCATGATCTAAAGACATTTACACGAGAACTGAGAGACAAAATCCAGGAGGGATATGATAGGAAAGAGAAAGCTTTGACGAAACTGTAAGTATTGATGTATATTAGCTAAGCTGGCTACGTGTTGTTGGTCAGTTGTAATATATTGCCTTAAAGCTATGATAAAGTTTCTGGTTTAATGAGTATGGCGAAGTTATGGTATAAAGAATTTGCTTAAAAACTGTTGGGTTAAAAATTGGGAAATTAAATTAAAATCCGATAGTTAAAATGTGGCACCATCTATGATATTTTTATAATAGTCGGTCCTAACATAATCTGTTAACAAACTAATTTAAAACGCCATCTGTTTGCGACTGATGAAACGTTTGTGGTGTAAGGGGTGTCGAATAACATCATAAGACTTGAGACACCCAAGCCAACCTCACCTGCACGTGGTGCACCCTGCTGAATAACGAACGAGGCAATGACGAAAGCGGGGTGGTAGGGTTTTACAGCCCGACTGGGTCGCAACCACCATGTACATGGCGAAAAAGCCAGTCATAGTGATTCGCTTCTATGGGTCGCGTTTCGGGATCAGCCTGTTCGTATCCAGCTTATTACAGGCAAGCATGATAGTGGCGACCGGCGATGGACAGTGTGTCAATCGGTGGTCGCTATTATTTTTGGATTGTACTGTGCTTACCATCAGGCATAGTGCAGACACTTTGCCGTGCAACAATAAAAAAAAAGGAATAACAATAATCAACATTGACAATCTTTTAATTTATAATTAATCAATATTAAGGATATTAATTGAATTATAAATTATCTTATCTCTCAAGTTGGATCATATTATATAGAAAGCAGAATTGTCGTAACTTGAAAAACCCAACTTTATACCAAAGCCAGAAAACTATGTCATAACTTCATTTTTTTTGTGTGTGGTGCCTAAACTAGGCAAAAAACCAAAGTTGTATCGATGAAAAATTGAATCGTAAAAAAGCCAGACCCAGACAATTTGAGGCGGTTTTTTTTTTATGCAAGAATATGGTAAAAAGTGATATAGTCCAAAATGCAAGTAACGACATTTCCGCTTTCTCCCGTCGATATATAAATGCCGACGTTTCATGAAGATCGGTTTAGTTATTTTGAAGTTCATCGTGGACAAACATCATGACACTGGATTTTTATATTTAAAGAGTAATTAAGTATAAAAATCATATTGAGGGATTTGCTAATCATGTCTGTCTGTGTGTTCCTTATTGATTTCTCTAATATATATAAAGGGTTTTGATACGATTTTCATTCTTTCCGAATTACACGTTGTGTTTTTGAATCATGCTATTTTAATTGTATGATTCAAAAATGAATACATGTATAGCTTAGCATTGTTTAGCTAGGTAAGATCGGGGTTTTTTTTTCGGTAACAGCCCAAGCCGAGGTGTGCCGTGCACCCTTGAGCATGTTACCAAAATAAAATCGGCTGAGTGCCTTAAGCGCTCGCCTTAGTAGTCCGGTGAAGCTGTGAAGGCCTAGAAAGGCCAATAGCGTAGTCAGTTCGAGAGAAAAAAAAACGATTTTCACTATTGCTTAGAATTTTTTTTTCTGGAAGGGTGCATGTAAATTATATTATCTATAAATTAAAGAAAATCATTATACTAGTAACATTGGCTAGTTCTTACGAGTACATATCATTCACTTAAAAGTTAATCAAAATATTGAATTTTACTTTTGCCGTATGTGAATGAACACTCAATTTTTTTTTTCTTTTTAGCAAAGAATCAACGAAGGCTATTATAGATTATATATGGAATGGCTGCACAAAACAGCCCAACTGTTCCGATAGAATTGTGGCAGCTCTGACGCACACTCTGCGACAGGAGATGCACAAGATCGATGAAAGGGTTGTGGAATCTAGTGCAAAATATAATTCTGTGAAGGTAAGTCTCTTGAAGTGATATATTAAATACATTTATTCTATAAGAACTGAGATATTTTTGTCTATTTCTTACGTTTTTGGATCTTATCCAAGGGTGTGCAAATATTTGAATTAACAAGTTATTCGATAGCGAATCAAACTGAATAATTATAACAATTCAGATTACTCCAATAATATAAATTGTGTTTCTCAAAAATAGTCAGCCTTTTGTTAATGATTTTAACAAATTACATATTTATCAAATGCTAATTAATATACAAAATAAGTTTAATGGATTGAATAATTATAACTATTCAGATTATTTCAATAATTATATTATGTGAATAATTCAAACTTTTTTAATGATCTTAACAAATAAGATATTTATCAAATACTAATTAATATAAAAAAATTCGTTCAATGTATTTCTTTGTTAGTTAAAGAAATTTTAATTAAATTAGTTTGAATTTATTATATTTAAAAAAGTTCACTCTTGTCTCATATAATTATTTAATTTAAGTTTTTATACAACAAAATTAATTGGGAAATGAATTACATAACAAATCAAAATTATTTTTCAAGAGAATTTAAATCGTAATTTAAAAAAAAAATTGTTTTTCACCATTCACAATGTTTATTCAAATAGAATTATTAAGATAGGGAAGAATATTGTATATTTCTTATAAGTATTGGTTTTTTTTTAGCAACAACTCTTTCAGATTATTACTGCCAATGTCGTGTAGTTAATAATATTAAAAGAAGTGTCGTGTGATTATTTCAATACAATACAAGATGGTGGCTTCCTTGTTAGAACCTTCCAGGGTGTTTTTGTGGCATCACAGAATTTCATGCTCCGTGGTATTATTTTCCATTCACTTCACTTATGCACAATAAACTAACTATATTACGTAAAACACCACCAAATTTACAAAATTTAGAGTCAAATAACACGAGATAGTAAATAAAATATAATATCCACTACATGACAGACTAAAATCCCGCCAAAACTCCTAGTTTACTAATTCTTCTTTGTTTTAAAAATAATCTATTTGAATATTCGATTTATTGTTGATTTTGTACACAGTATAGTTTGGTTGGATTAGTAGGTGGTTAGGGTTAAGTGTATGGGAAATATTACCACTATACATGAATTCTGAGATGCCAAAAAAATTCCCTGGAAAGTTCTAATAAGGGGACCACCGTTTTCTCAGAACAATCATGGTGATTGCAAGAAACTTGTACTTACTTACTCAACAATGGCAGTAATAATGAATTAATTGGTTAAAAAAATGAAACTAAAAAAAAATTGACGTCTATTTGGTAAAGGAGTTAATTTTTTTTTTTCAGAATGGGGACAAACTTCATATGAGAAAACTATGGCAATGGTTCCTCACTGATCCGTCAAAACTGTTTGCTGTTATAAAAGCTGCACAGTCTGGGAAGATTAGTGTTTAATAAGTTTTAATTAAAATTGTTTATATGATTCATTTTTTTATTTTTACAAAAATTAAATCTAAAATAAATATATACAAAACTTATTTTAATGATTAATCACAATAATTGTCATGTCACAGTTACATATTGTCATTTCAGTCAAAATAAACGTTCCTCTACTTTGAAGTATTTTTTCAAATATGAAGTTCAAGTTGTTTATGCTTAAATTGAGTTTTTTAAACAGCTAAGACCTTAACCGCAGACGGTTTCTGTTTCAGCTTACGGGAATTTTCAGAACAAAAATCCTTGACGTGGTTTGTTGTAGGAGTTGACTGTAGATATCGTCACGTAAGAAGAAACCGTTTAAAGATTTTGTAAGAGTTAGTTCAGATTACGGAATAGGTTCCAAAATCTCTTATGATATTTCGCCCAAGACCCATTCCTATATCTTATAGGATATGCAGAAATATCAATCTTAAATAACAATAGGTCTATCAATATAAGATCTCTTATAGCAAAAGCTATAATAACTCTGAATTTTCTAGACGGAAATTCAAATGGAATTTGCGTGGGTATTTTATCTCACAAAATAATTTCTATCAAATACTATACTTGACATTGTTCGTATATTTGCGACATTGTTCGTATATTTGCGCTCGCCTTAGTAGTCCGGTGAAGCTGTTAAGACCTTGATGGGTCAATAGCGTAGTCATTTCGAAAAAAATAATAATCGTATATTTGCCGAACTAAATAAAAACGTTGTATTGTATTGATTGTATCCCCAAAGTACTCTGTGTGTATCCCCATACCAATCAGTGTTGCCAACCCGAAAAATAAACAGTATACCAACCCTAAATAAACTTGTATTTTTTAGTTAAATTACCTCGAGTTAAAACATCACAGAAATAAGAGGAAAAAAATGAAATCAGTAAAGTTAAAGAACAAATGAACAAGTTACTTTCGATAACTATTTTTGATATTTTTAGTCCATCTTTATTTATCAGTCTTCTTTATCGTCTTTACTCCAGTGTAGTATTTTTGTCTATGGTCCTTAGTCCCACGTTGGTCTAGTTTTCTTCCTCATCATAGTGTCCTCGGGCGCTATATGTATGGGGTTGTTGAAATCGACCTCTATATATTCAGGTATCCTGTCGAAGTATGTTACATGCTCGCTTCCATCGTCTGCAAATACAGAAAATGTAACTGACATAACAAAGTGAAAGTAAGATTCCTACAGCTGGGTTATTAGCTTCAAGGAATGGAACATAGTATTGTATTTTTACACATTTACACATATAGATCTCCTCATTTTTTTGTCACCAATAAGCAAAGAAAATTACTCTTTCCACCCCTTTTAGTTACGTCATACTTGATTGACCCCTAATAAATTGTAGAATAAAATCGAATCTCGAATTTAGTTTTTTTTTTTTTGTTGACCTAGCAAGGCCTAAATAGTTTCACCTGACTATGAAAATAGTGTATTAAAACTAGCGAGCCCGGCCGACGTTGTCCTGACTTAATAATAAAAATCCTCGAGTTCAACCACAGCGTCACATACCGAGTCCAATTGTGAGTCTAAACCATCCTTAAATTCAGCTGAATACTGACAAAAAATGTCATCATAATCTGTTCAGCCGTATAGGAAGAGTTCAGTTATATAAATATGGATAGTAGAATTACATATATATATATAGAGAGAGGAATTAAGTTGTAACGGTTCTCGCTACTGGGGAAGTGGTAATCAGACACATCAGACCTACACATACAGACCTTCATCTCTTGTGTTATCAAAAATAAGCAAAGCAAATACCCCCCCTCCCCCTTTTGGTGTTTACGAAATACTTTAATTGTCCCTAAAGAATTAAAGAAGAAAGCCGGACCTGCAATATTGTATATTAAAATAGGAGATGAATTCATACGTGTGAGATTGAGGGAAGCGATGATATCAGCCAAGTGGTGTTTGTCGAGAGACGCCTTCACGGTGACGCGGTCGCGGAGTAAACTGCGACGTTGCCGCGGGGAGGAACCGCGCGGGAGCAGCGGGAGAGTGAACACCATCTCCGACAGAGGAGTGTTGTCGGGACCAAATTCCTATAATCACTACATATTATAACGTAAAGTCCTCCGCCATGTCTGTCTGTCTATTCGCGATAAACTCAAAAACTACACAACGGAATTTCATGCAGTTATCACCAGTAGATAAAGTTATTCCCGGTGAAGATTTAGGTGTATAATTTATCAAGGTTTTTGTTTGAGGTAAAACTTCTTTAGGCGCGAGTAGAAAGTAAGTGGGCGATAATGCAACGGAAGTCCGTTACAGCAATATGGCGTTACGTTTCTGTGACATCCGGTTAGATAATAATTAAATAAAACTTCTATTAAATCATAATTAATCTAATTCATTATTTATCATAGTAATATATTCGTACTTTCCTTTTTTTATTATATTAGTAATAAATCGATTTCTGTTCTTGTACCACCTGAGTCGTAATCTCTATCAAGTTTCTCCGAATTTAAATAAAACCCGCTCGATATAGATAGGTTTTTAAGCAACTTTTATTTTTGGCAAAGGTTAGAAAGTCTTTCAGGTAGTAACGTCCAATGCACTGGGATCATGCTTTGATCTTAATCGGGTTAGACTTGTATGTGGTGAATAAGAATGGTAAAGCCGGCAGCCAGGTTAAGTTCATACTATCATCATTATACTCTTATCCCATCTAAATATTGTCGGTACAACAGGTAATAGGTGTCTAATATTATTCTAATTTTTTATAGGTACATTGTAATTACCCAATTTTGTGGCTTTATTACTCATAAACTAACTAGGCATTTATGTTATTATTAACTACTTAAATGTATGGGTGTGTAGATAAAGTTGAATTCTTTATTTTAAGGAAAGTCCATGAAGCTGACTCAGTTGCTTATTGTATTAAAAAAAAATGCAGTTCATAAAATTAATGAACCATGCAGTTCATATTAAAGATACTTTGCGAATGAAATGTGTAGTACTGTGATATAAAATACTAACGAGACACTTTCCGCTGACGCAATAAGATGAATTCCTGTTCCCGCAGGCAGTTCCGAGTGGGAACCACCCTTCCTGTCCATTTACCAAATAGAACCGGTGAGGCACTCTCTCGTCTTGACATGCGATACGACACGGTCGGTCAGGATCATCTGTTTTAATCATGTTTCTGTTATTTTTTTTAGTAAAATCATTCAATACATCGTTGTTATAAAGGAAAACACAATGACTTATCTGATTAAACTAGTTATGCATACTTTGCACTATTTTTGGATTTGAGTTAAGCGTTTGACACTGTCGCGATACTGATTTTATTTAAAAAAAAAAAACAAATACATTTGTATCTGTGAGAACGTATATTCTTTACAATGTATGAATGTAATTAAACACTGCTTATAATGATAATTGTATGATGTCAAATGAGAATTGAAAACAAAACTTCGGTGTATCCCAAGGTGATAACTTAGGCTCAACATAAATAGTTACGAAATCAGATTCTATGAATTGCTTAGTTTTTGTAGTTTATTACAACGTATACTAAATAGATAATTCAACAAGTCGTATTAATTAAAGAGTTTCATGATATATCACAAAAATTAGTATGAAAAATATTTTACCCGCAGCAGGTGATATCTGCATACCGAGTCCTGAAAGCCTTCTCACTCTCTCCTTGTATTTACTGCAAACCATTGTCGCGTATTGATATGGTGACTTCCTTTGTACACAACCCTGAAACAACAAGTATAATTAATTTTTTATAGTTAAAACACATTTACGTTAATATGTTTTATTTGTTTCATTAATTGTTCTAAGTATACACTTAAAATGTTAATAAAAAAGCAAGAATTTAACTGGTAATACCATCGTAAACCTTTATGTTTTAACGTTGGTATGCCTGTTCGAAAATCTCTTACTGGATGCGATTTAGTCTTGTGATTTACTTAGTAGTTTAAATAAAAAGTAACAATAGGATAGCGTATAACCAGATAATAAATTATAACACTGATTATGAAAATCCAATTGCAAGCTTGTATTTTTTTTATATCAAAGGAGGCAAACGAACTGGTGGGTCACGTGATTTTAAGTGATCACTACCGTCCATAGACACTAGAGACATCAGAGACGTCGCAAGTGCGTTGCCAGCCTGTATATGGAAGAAGGGGGAGGGGAAAGAAAGGGAAAGAAGGAAAGAGGAAGGGACGTGGGCCTCCGGCTCTCTCACTGACCGAACGAAACACAACAATGCAAGCACTGTTATTTCACGTCGGTTATCTGTGAGAGGGGTGGCACTACCCCGGAGGAGCCGACCCATTCATGCTGAAACCAAAAATAGCTTCAGCGGGGCTCTACCACCTACACCTAAACGCTCACAAAAAATATTTCATCAAAATTTGTAAATCTGTTTAGAAGGAATTCAATCAAATACATGAATACAGTAGAATTATATATACAAACAATTTATTTAAACAAAAGCTATATATTGAACATATGATTTCTTTATTTTTACAGTTATATTCATACAATACATACCCGATATGACTACAATGTGGATGTTCATAGTTTGTGACAAGTTGCAGCTTTGATTGTTCACTGCTTAGTTCTGCTTTTGATTCTATGTACACAGACATCGCTTCTGATAATCTGTATTTAAAAAAAAAAAGAAATCAGTTAACATTAATTGAATCATTATGAAACATTATAATGAATTAGTATAAAAATTTACACAATACTGAATAAATCACTTAAGTACATTGTATGTGCATTTTTGAAATGCATTTTGATTTTATGTACAAAGACATCGCTTCTGATAATCTGTAAGAATATAATAGAGAATAGTATGTATAAACAAACGTTGTTAAGCTGGTTTTGGCGGGCATTGTTTCACCCTTATAATAAAAAAAAATCCTAGAAAAATGATACACATAAATAAATCTTCCCCGTGAATCAATCTATATACTTGAGAAGACAGTATCAAAAATTTGTGCAGTGGTTTTGAGTTTATCGTGAGCAGACAGACAGACAAACAAATGTAGCAGAAGACTTTGTTTTTGATCTCAGTAACATATAGTCTATATATCTCAGTAAGTAATAATTTCTAGTACATAAGATCTCACCTGGTTTCGACACACTTGGCTTCATTTAGTACTGCATTATCATCAGTAATATTATTGGGTCTCTGGTGAAACTTCTTAGTTGTGTAGAGATCAAAATGTGACTGAAAAAGATCCTGGGACTGCTTGTATTGATCGAAAGGACCAAATGTAAAGAATTTTTGAGAAGATTCCTGAAATTTATATGAATTAACTCTATGGCTAGCCTATTTCAATTATATAAAATTAGCTGTGCCCGCTACTTGATCAGCTTGAAGCCCTATTTAAAAAAAATGTAATTAATAAAATCATTTCAATGTATTAAGTCTTTGTACTTTCGTAGGTGGTAGAGCCAGCTGAAACTATTACTGGTTTTAGCATGAATGGGTCAGCTCGTCCGGGTAGCACCACCCCTCTCACAGAAAACCGACATAAAATAACAGTGCCTGCATTGTTGTGTTTCGTTCGGTCAGTGAGAGCACTGGAGGCCCATCTCCCTCTTTCCTCCTTTCCCTTTCCTTCCCCTCCCCCCTCTCCAATATACAGGCTGGCAAAGCACTTGCGACTTCCCTGATGCCGCTAGTGTCTATGGACGGTGGTAAGCACGTGACCCACCTTTTCCTTTGCCTCTTTTGTTATAAAAAAAATATATATATATTTACCTACTTCTCTCTCATACTTAACTCGAGCCATCATTCAAATGACAATATCTTATAACAGACTGAACCAATTTAAATGAAACAAAGACTAAGTTATTATAGAAAACATAAATTATGATTTTCTTTGCGAGGTTTTATCGTAAACTGAGTACTTTAGCAGTGATGCATGTTCATAGATAGATACAGATAGACAGATCGACATACAGACAGACAGACAACTCTAAAATGATTAGATTGTATTTTGTTACTTATTCCTAGACTCCTACGCCATTTGATTATCACGAAAATTGAATACAGACATATTACATTTACATTTTTATTATATTGTAACAAAATTTTCAGTGAAAATAGTATATTTTAATAATATATTTTCTCTGCAAAATTTTGTTACAACATTTTCAATATCCTTGGATTACTACATTATATAATTAGTGGATATGTCATCTTTAATTAGTTAATGTAATTTATATGAATTATATTAACTCTCTCCCTTCAATAACATACCTTATTGTCAACACAAGTTCCATATACATCTATATTATGTGATACAACAGAGATAACTTCATTTGTAAGATCATCGATTTCTTGTGCAAGCTTTGTGCATATATTTGCAGCCGATTTTTCCTCTTCAACTGCCTGTTGTTGAGCTGCATTTATCTTTGTGATTTCTACATTCAGTGTGTCATTATTCAATCTGTAATTATCAATATATCATATTTAGATCTGTCTAAAGTACTTTAGCACAAATCAAATATAATATACATTACAAAAGCCATGAAGACATGGAATTTTTCTGATTGCTTGTTCCTTTTTTGATGTGTAGTATCTATAGTCACACCCTAAACTTAATTTTAACACGGCGACTTTGTGGTCACAAAACACAAACTTTGCACTAGAGTTTTTAGCAGGATTTTAGTCTGTCATGTAGTAGGTTTTATATTTTATTCATAATCTTGTGTTATTTGACTCTGTATTTTGTAAATTTGATGGTGTTTTACTTAATATAGTTTAGTGTGCCTAAGTGAAGTGCATGGGAAATAATATCACGGAGCATGAAATTCTGAGATGCCACAAAAACTCCCTGGAAGGTTCTAACAAGGAATCCACCATCTTGTTAGTATATTGACTCACACGACGCAATATTTAAGTGATCGCACGACGCTTGTAATATTATTGACTGCACAACAATAGCAGTAATAATCTGAAGGATTGATTGCCAAAAATAAAGACAAAAAAACTGCACTATTAATGATATACTCAAAAACATGTGCAACCCTATCTGTATACACATAAGATTCAAATTGTTTTTCTACACTAATAATATAAAGAGGAAACAGTATTTTAGAGCCTCTTTGTTTGACTCCTATGATATACATAAAAAAAAAAACTTAAATCCAACATTACATTTCCATATACACTGTAACTATAAATTTAGAACTTATTATTAATTCCATTAATATCTATATTAATAAGAAAAAAAAAAACAGTGTTAAAATGGTATGCAGAAAGACACTGCATTGATCATCACAGGATTGAATTCTTACAACTCAGTCAGAAGTTTTACTGAAGGAAGACATCATCAAAATCAAATTAAAATATCCTTTATTCAATTTAGGCTCTGAGAAGGCGCTTATGAAAGTCAATGCTACCACGGGTTCGGAAAATAAACCACTCATCGAGAAGAACCGGCAAGAAATTCGATCTGGTTAATTTGTTCATGTTACATATTTTTACAAAACATAAATAGTTACAACATTTTTAGTAGATGAACAGAGAGGACAGTCATTTCCAGAACCATAATAAATAAGAAACCATACCATGGTGGTAAGGTTTCTTCTAAGTCCATCTCACTAGCTACCACCCTCAAGGACCTGTGGGTTTATTCCAGCAACCGATATTGAGAGCCAGTCCCTCTCTAGTTTTAGTGTCTTAATTTACCATCTTAGACTACACTGTAATTTCTATCAAATAAGACTGTACGTAGAGACTCATATATAAAGTATTAAAAAACCCATCATACACCAGCCTGTAGGAGACTCTGCAGGCCTGTTACGGGAGGAAAATATGGGCCTATAATTCATAACAAGTAGCTCATGACATATTGGTGATTTCAAACTCCAAGAAATCCTAGGTTTAATATTTGTGCTACATTTGGTAGTATTACAAGGAGATTCAGTTTCCCTCAAAAATTTTACTCCATGGTAAGGCAATAATGTTACCAGTTTAAATTAATAAATGCAAATTAAAAAAAAATTGTTGGTATGTTGATCTTAAAAAATTACAATTAATGCTTATAAGACACTTACTCATTCTGCTTGATCAAATCCCTAAGAATATTCTCCTGTTTTTCTAAAAGATCAAGTTTTTCTTTCTGTTCTTTAATATGACATTTGACATTCTCAATTTTTTCACACTCTCCTGGTAGACAGATTCCAGGATATTGTTCTTTAATAAGATCTACATATTCTTCTAGTTCATTTGAAGATACTTCTTTACCTAATTCAATATTATTTTTCTGAATTTCTGCATATCTGGAAAATGTTTTACACATTTTTCTATCATTAACAAGTGTTATCTTTACATATTAATTTCAAATTCTCATTTATTCATGTTCACCTGTTGACATATTTCAGGATATTATTCCTTGATAGCATGTGGCCTTTTAGGTTCTCCATTTTCACTAAAACTTTATTTATTAGGGAATTAAGAAGTAATAACTATCCATCTTGCAGTTTGTATTCTTTTTTAACCCATTACCGCCCTCTGTACCTGCACAGGTACAACTACTTAATCGATAAATTATGTATTTTATCTGCGTAAGTGTTGAAGGTAGTTAGAAATTACAAATCTAGATGATACTAGTTACCACATAATAAATAAAAATAGGCGGTGGCGCGAAAACAAATGTCACTTATTTTGTAATAAAATACGAGTCCAGACAGACATACAAGGTAAGATTATTTTGTTGGTTTTTATCAAAAATAGTGAAATATTTCAACTTCTTTTTTTATTTTTATGGAGACTATTTATTTGTGTTGGTAATAATAACAAAAGAATGAAAGTTTATTACAAAACTTGTAAAGTAGGGTTTGTTTCATTTGTTGTACACAGGCGGGTACAGCGGGCAGATTCGTACTAAAATTTCGTTTTGTTTACAGTATTACTTATAAGTTGAAATGGCCAATCGGAACGTATTTACCAGCTATAAGAGACTGGTGGAAGCCTTGGAATCAATTTTGGCTGATGAAAGCAATGATGAAGAGTACGATATGGTATTAGTGCCACCAGATCCAGCTGTGGTGAGTGATGAGGAAGAAGGTAATGAAGATAATTTGGCGGCTTCAAGTTTCCCTATGGACGTTTCAGGGACTACTGACGTAGGTCGGCGTCGTCCTGACTACGATGTTTCGGAATGGAGCGACAGTGATGATGAGCCGCTAAGACCTATGCCTGCAAAACGTGCCAAAAATGTGATCTAGATTTACCTGTATGGAGGAAAACTCAGCCAACCTATAGTTCTACTTATGAAATTACGGATATCCTACAAAGGAGACAAAAATAGGTTGTTGAAAGCTTAGCAGATTGCAATCCCCTAATGTTGTTTGAAAAAATATTTGATCATGATGTAATTAATGGATTTGATAACAACTAACAGTGTCTTGTAGGCTAATCAAAATAATAGGCATGGTTTTGAACTTGATAGTGCATGTTTGAAAAATTTTTTTGGTGTACTGATACTGACCGATTACCATGAATTGCCATCTGAACGTGCTTACTGGAGTTTGGATGAAGACCTTGGTGTTCCATTGATTGCTAATTGTATGTTACGCAATAGGTTTTTGGAGATAAAAAGAAATCTTCATTTTGTGGATAACGGTCTAATATATGGTTCGACAGATAAAATGATCAAACTCAGATTATTATGCGATTTGATTCAGCGAAACTCTAGTCAGTGGGGTGTATTTCATGAAAGCTTGTCTGTGGACGAGTCCATGATGAAATATTTTGGGCGTCATCCATCAAAACAACTTATACAAGGAAAGCCTGTAAGATTTGGTTATCGCAATTTGGCTGCGACACGTTCAGATGGTTATTGCTACGCGTTTGATGTTTATTGTGGAAAATCCACAGAACCTTCTGATGATATGGTACGAGAGTCGTGAAATCTTTCAGACGAATTATTGCACGGACTTATTTACGTCCAACGACAACTAAGAGCCGTCCGTCATCCTCAGCGGCACTAGGGGGTCGGAACAATAATGGTCATAATCCTGAACGGATGGAAAACCCATTGCGATGTGTTGTCTGTCACCAAAGAATTCGCTGGCGTTGCGAAATATGTTTGAAAACGCTATGTGTTGAACAACCTTGTTTCAAACAATTTCACTCCTAAAGCGCCCACTGTACACGGCTGAGTACACCCCTAAAACTTGATATGTACATTTTTTTTTTCATTTTATCTTCTTATATAGCATATTTTATCCCTTATGGACTAATAAATAGAAAAACAATAGAAAAATATACTGCAGTTTCATTTTGGGCGTTAATGGGTTAAATGGTAACTTTAATCCACACTTCTGGGATACTTCTACACTAAATATTATTGAGATTAATTTAATTTTCCTATAGAAATCATGAAATCATACCACCCTGATTATGAAAGACAGATTTTAATTGTATTTATAGCACTACTGTGAATAAAAATATGCTATAAAATAATTTCTTGGAAACATACCTCTTATCTTACCAATTAGAAGCCACTCATTAAGCTCTGTAGTTTATAGGCATGTAACACATAGCAACTCAACACTTTGAGTTTGAGCAAAATCTGGTGTAGTATTTACAAATACTAATTGTTATAAAGTATTGAGGTTAGTAAAGACGTAATTACCAAAATGTTTATAATTATATACAGAAATCTGCTAGATTGTTTCTAGTTTTTTTTAATTTGCTACTTCAAATTATTTGTACAAATGTTCATTGAGGTTGATAGTTACGAATTATTGTGTATAAAAAAACATACCTGCGTTTCTCCCGAAGTGTTAGTACATTATTCGAATCCAAATTATAATATATCCACTCCAGAGCAGGTGCAAAATCGGGATTATTTAACATCCACTCAAAAGATTGATTTCTGGTGTCAACACCCAAACTTTGTAGGAACGGGATGAATTCTTTATCAGTCAATTTATCTAATGAATTCATAGTTGTTTACTGCATTTAGAATTAAAAATATATACGTCGCAATGTACAACTTTCAAAAATTCGTTGAAATCGCAAATCTCGACTCAAATTCAAAATTGACAATTCTTTCATTGACAATGACAGCTGATTGAAAGCTTACCCGCAAATACTTACATTTTATACCATAAAATATGAGAAAAACTTACACTAGAATATAAAATGTTTGTTATTCATATATATTTATTTGTTATATATAATAGAAAGGGAAGATTATAGTATAAATTTGTAGGAGTGTCGTATACTACATATATATAAACAAATAAAATTACCTTCGGAAACTATATGCTAACAGTAACGTAGTATATCGTGCTAATAAAGTTAAAAATTGACAGCTATGAATATATAAGTTCTAAATTAAAAATAACATAAAAATGTTTACAAATATTTAAATACGTTTTTAATTGTACAATATATTATTATTATTTTGGACAAATATACTAGTTTATATAAAAAAGAAAGTACAAATATTTACATAAAAGATTGTTATAATAAGCTGGCAACACTGATGCTTATAACTTTTTAGCTTACACAGATTGTTGTAAATATATTTTGTCAGTTTTTTTTCTTAGGTAATTAATACACAGGTTTCTTGATAAATATAATAGATCCGTATATATATTTTTTCTATGCATTTTCCATAAAATTGCTGCACTTCTATCAGATGCTTAAAGGCTTTATTCTCATTTATTTTCAAAAATTTTATGTTCTAGATTTTCTAGAACAACATCTCTCAATGAAATATATAATAAAACGATATTTTACATGCTTAATTTCATTCGTTCATGCTATTTTTTTTTCTCGAACTGACTACGCTATTGACCTAGCAAGGTCTTAACAGCTTCACCGGACTACTAAGGCGAGCGCTTAAGGCACTCTGCCGATTTTATTTTGGCAACCAGCTCAAGGGTGCACGACAAACCTCGGCGTGGCTGTTGCCTGTTGCATGCAAAATCGAGACCTATCTTAGCTAACCTAGCTAACTATTCATATATGTATGAGTTGTTGAAACGTATATGTGTATCAAGCATATACGCCTCAACAACTCCTCCATATATTTATTATTGGAAAATTGAGAGGTTTTTCAGTTCGATAAAGGAAAAAAGTAAACCCTTCCACTTTAATGTGTAAGCGTGTAGGCGTGCACGTGTGTGGGGGTGATGGTGTAGTATTGTAACAGTAATGTATATTTTGTGTCACCGTATCGCGCAAGCAACGCACTCAAGGGCTCCCTACCGAGGGATCGAACCTAGGCTTGAGCCGCTGCCGTGGGAGGTCTAATCGGGTAGTTCATGTTATGTTATACCCTAAGCACTATGGGCTTGTGGCACTCCTAGCGAATTTTATTTAGTTACTGGATGATGTAATTGTAAATGTAACACTGATGTAATATTAAATTGTACTCAAATAATGTATTAAGTATACCAAGTTCATGGTAATAAAACTATGACACTGGCAAAAAAAAAAAAATCCGCGACGCCGAATAAAAGAAAGAATAAACAAGGAATATCAAGAGTGGGATTGAGTTTTTGGCGGGATTTTAGTCTGTCATGTAGTGGATTTTATATTTTATTCATAATCTTGTGTTATCAGACTATATATTGTGTAAATTTGATGGTGTTTTACGTAATATAATTAGTTTATTATGCATAAGTGAAGTGAATGGAAAATAATAACACGGAGCATGAAATTCTGAGATGCCACAAAAACTCCCTGGAAGGTTCTAGCAAGGGATCCACCATCTTGTTAGAATATGGATTCACACGTTGCTTAATATTAGAATGATCACACGAAGCTTGTGATATTATTGACTACGTGATAATGGCAGTAATAATCGGAAAGATTGATTGCCAAAAATAAAGTTTAAAAAAAGAGTGGGATTTCGGAGCTAAATTAAATAATGGCGAAGAAGGCAAAATGAACATCCCACACGAAAGAATTGTAAATGATCTATCCTTAAAGCTATGCGTCATTTCACACATGGAACCTGTAAATCAATTCGTTATGACACAAATGATGAAGGAAGACACAAGTGGACAATTTTTGCCATTAGCCAATTCAGTGCCCCTCTGTTTTTGTACATCCTCGCACTTGAACGTTAAAGTTCAAGGTTAGCGGAGGAGCCAGAACACGGGGTGACACGGACAGATTACAAGCGGTATTTATAAAGTCACAGGGACAATGGTACAAGGAATCAAAGTACAGAAGAGCCTCGATAAGACGAACTTCGACGAAACGAATTGATAATTTCCAGTTATAAAGGTTTCAATTTACAAAAGTTTTATATTCTATACTACCTCATTTTGTGAGATGAAATAGATATTAAAGTAATTTCGTATTCAATACACCGCGCTCGCCGACCGCCGACACGGCTGGTTAACGTTATCTTTTTGCGCAAGTCTAACCTAACTTAACTGAACCAAGAAGGGTAAATTGAGAAAAATAAATCGGTTATGTCTTTTTTTTTCGACTGCTTGCTGTTTTACCTCCGTTTCGGTTACGGTCTACGAACGCGGTGCATTTAATACGAAAGTACCGATATTAATTCTTGTTGGAAAGATAGCGTATGAAGTAAATATTCTTTCTAAGAAAGTTTAAATATATTGTCGTCAACATTTGTTAAAGTTTAGATACCTTTTCCTTCGAGCTTTTGGGTTGTAAGGGGTGTCGAAGAACATCATAAAACTTGAGACACCCACGCCAACCTCACCTGCACGGGGTGCACCCTGCTGAATAACCAACGAGACAATGGCGCAAGCGGGGTGGTAGGGTTTTACAGCCCTCCTGGGGCCCTTGGTGTGGAACCTGGGCTACGACTGGGTGCTCCGCGGCGCGCTCCCTTCAGGAGCGCGTCTGATATGCTACGCGGACGACACCCTAGTCGTAGCCCAGGGAAGGGAATGGACGGAGCTGGTGCGCCTGACCACGCTGGCTACGACCTTCGTGGTCGGGCGCATCCGCCGACTGGGCCTCAGAGTGGCCCTCGAAAAAACCGAGGCCCTGCTGTTCCACGGGCCTCGGCAGGGGCCACCCTCTGGGGCCCATATAACGGTGGGAGGAGTACGTATCAGGGTGGGGTCCACGATGAAATATCTGGGCCTCACCCTGGATGGGCGTTGGCGGTTCGAGCTCCACTTCAAGGGGCTCGGATCGCGTATAGTAGGGGCGGCGGCGGCGCTCGGCCGCCTTCTCCCGAACACGGGAGGGCCGGGCGCTGCCTGTCGCCGTCATTATACTGGGGTGGTGAGGGCCATAGCCGCCTACGGGGCGCCGGTGTGGGCGGACTCCCTCAGCGCCACGAACGTACGCGTTCTGCGCAAAGCGCAGCGCACAGTGGCGTTGAGGGAGATCCGCGGATACCGCACGGTGTCCTCGGCGGCGGCCATGGTGCTCGCGGGCTCTCTACCCTGGGAGCTGGAGGCGGAAACTCTTGCCGCCGTGTACAATTACGCGGCGGCAGGAAAATCCCGAGGTAGACCTCCGGCGCCCAGGGAGATCGCTGCGCTGCGGGCTTCAGCCCGCAGCCAGCAAATAGAGAGGTGGGGCCGACACCTGGCGGACGAGCGTTACGGAAGATCTACCATAGACGCCGTCCGCCCGGTCCTGTCGGCCTGGGTGAATAGGGGCTGGGGCTCCCTGTCGTACCGTCTGGTGCAGGTGCTGACCGGGCACGGATGCTTCGGTTGGTACTTGCACCGGATAGCGCGCAGGGAGCCCACCGCCGCATGCCACGAGTGCGGCGCTGAGACGGACACCGCGCAGCACACTCTTTCGGAGTGCGCCGCGTGGGGCGATCAGCGCCGCGCCCTGGTTGCGGCGGTGGGGGACGATCTCTCGCTGCCGGGCGTGGTTTCGGCCATGCTCGGCAGCGAGGACGTCTGGGCTGCTGTGGCCTCCTTCTGCGAGACCGTCATCTCACAGAAGGAGGCGGCGGAGAGGGCCCGGGAGGTCGATCCCAGAAGTGGTCCTCTCCACCAAAGAAGAGCAGCGGGAGGGACGAGGCGTAATGCCCGTCGCTCCCAAAACCGTCGCCAAACCTGAGGGGATGGGGCGGGGCCCCCCATCTCCTCGTTGCACGGGTGAGGCTGACGAGGGGAGGCTGCTGGTCGTGTACCCAGTAGCCTCTCTATAGTAGGACGAAGCCTGGCGTTCACTCGCCAGGCTGCCGCAGGGGCAGTTTCAGGTCAGTGAGCATGCTCGATCCCTGGCTGCCCCTACCATGCGGCGGACGGTACACCGTGGGGTTTTAGTCCGTGCGAATCGGACATAACCTACCCTCTCCCCCGGGAGGGTAGCGTATCCGTTAGGGATTTCCCCACGTTAATAAAAACAAAATAAAAAAAAAGGGTTTTACAGCCCGACTGAGTCGCAACCACCATGTATATGGCGAAAAAGCCCGTAATAGTGATTCGCTTCTACGGGTCGCGTTTCGGGACCAGCCTGTGCATATCCAGCTTTTTATAGGCCGGTATGATAGTGGCGACCAGCGATGGACAGTGTGTCAATCGGTGGTCGCTATTATTTTTGGATTGTACTATGCTTACCATCAGGCATAGTGCAGTCACTTTGCCGTGGTACAATAAAAAAAAAAAAAAGAACTATAGAAGTTATTTTCGTAACTTTCTAGATTTTAGCATTAGATTACTGTCTGATCTAATATTAAATGAAGATGTAGTTTAAGTTGTTAAAATACTAACTGCTAGCTCTTAAGTTCGCCAGGCGGGACACATCTATTGATGTTTGAAGACAGATTGTCAACTTTAGTATGATAGCTAAATAAGCAAGCATAGAAAAAGTTCTACTACCGTGTTATGTCTTCATCAAGATATTTTCCATCATCGAAAACTCCAGCTTATTGGAAGCATTCAAACCTATCAATTGACGCCGTTTCCGTGTACACTTCTACAGAGCTAACAGAGCCTTTATCACTTGAAATTAAACGTAGGTGCGTTAGATTCAGGTGATGGCAATATAAATTTGTAAAGTTATAAAAGAAAAACACGTACTGAAGTATCCGACAATTTAAGCATTCTCTCTAATTCGGCAACTTCGACTTATTGAGGACTCAGATTATAAATAGTAAGTTGGAGATTTTCGGTAACGGAATAAGGGTTTATTTCGAGTTATCAAGATTTTCGATATATCGAGGTCCGACTAAACAAGGTTCTATTGTATTATGTAGTTGGTATTGTTATTTATCGCAGAATAGTGACGTTACTAAGCTTTGTTCGATCGCGTGTTGTTTAACTTCGGTGATCGGACGAGAACAAGTGGTTTCAACACTCAAACCGACACAGTGTATACCACCATTACTTTAACAAAAAGGTTGCCGATCAGAACTCCAAAGCCCTCTCTGAAATAATTATTGATTGAAATACACCGATTTATTTTAGAACGATAATTAATCGTGTACGTTCATCTGCATTAATATTCCTACTTATTTTTTATATACGTAATGCTATTAGTTATTTAATATTATCTATACATAAATAGGCTTTTTTTTCTCGGACTGGCTACGCTATTGACTCAGCAAGGTCTTAACAGGTTCACCGATCGATCCGTTACGAAATATATATAAGAGTTGTTGAGGTATGTATGCTTGGTACACATATGCTCCAACAACTCATATATGTATGAATAGTTAGCTTAGGTCAGCTCAGATAGATCGCGAATTACGCGTAACAGGCAACAACCCAAGCCTAGGTGTGTAGTGCACCCTTGAGCTAATTGTCAAATAAAATCGACTGAGTGCCCTAAGCGCTCGCCTTAGTAGCCCGGTGAAGCTGTTAAGACCTTGCTAGGTCAATAGTGTAGTCAGTTCGAGAAAAAAAATCACCGGACTACAATATATGTAAATAGGCAGTAGGGAAGCGGTTAAGTACATCTCTCTCTTCTATTTCTCATCCGTTTTTCTTAATTCTTTTTTCACTTTGTAGCTATTGACAAACCTTAATGTTATTAGTAAAAAGTTCTTTTTTTTCTATGCTGAAAGTTCGACAACTGGATAAGTACTCGAAAGTATAAATACTTAAATGATGTCGCGAGTGGTCGTTAGTATAATATAAATCAACATATAAAGTTTTATATGTATTGAAGAGTTCTTACAAGCTCTTCAGTTTCGCTTCCGTCGCCTCTCCTGTAATGTTTTGGGCCCATATCCATTGTCAAACTTAGCACGATAGTTAACATATATTTTTTATACTAGCTACCCGCTCCGGCTTCACACAAGTGTACTAAATAAGAAAATGAGACCAAATCTTTATAATCTTTATAAATAACTAGCCTCTGTCTGCGACTTCATTCGCGTGGAATAGATACATTAATACTAACACTCAGCAGTTCTCAATAGGAAAAACATCCCGATTTTGAAACATTTTTGAACTATGCTCTGCTCCTATTAGTCTTAGCGTGATGATATATAGCCTATAACCGTTCTCGATGAATGGTCTATATAACACTGAAAGAATTATTCAAATCGGACCAGTAGTTCCTGAGATTACCCCCTACAATGTCACAACATCACAACGTCACAAACTTTTACCTCTTTATATAATACTAGCTGTTACCCGCGGCTTTGCACGCGTTTTTTTAATATATCAAATAAATTTAAAATTGTAATCACACATCTAGTGTAAATTACAATAATACTCTTTCAAATATATATATATAAATATATATTTTATTGAAGCACGACAAAGTGACTGCGCTATGCCTGATGGTAAGCATAGTACAATCCTAAAACAGTGGCGACCACCGAGAGACAGATTATCCATCGCTGCTCGCCGCTGTCATGTCGGCAATAATGACGAAAGTCACCAGGTACTGGATATGCACAGGCTGATCCCGAAACGTGACGTGCAGAAGCGAGTCACTATGACGGGCTTTTTCGCCATGTACATGGTGGTTGCGACCCAGTCGGGCTGTAAAACCCTACCACCCCGCTATCGCCATTGCCTCGTTAGTTATTCAGCAGGGTGCACCACGTGCAGGTGAGGTTGGCTTGGGTGTCTCAAGTTTTAAGATGTTACTCGACACCCCTTACACCTTATTACCTTACTTATTTGTAAGTATCACACGCACATCATCTACTGTAACACGTAACGTGTACATTATATATGTGAATATTAATAGTGTATCGAATGGGATGGGATTTATCATCAGCCACATAACTGGAAATTTAAACTGCCATATATCACCCTCAGTGCTCACTTACACTATATAAGAAAGTAATGAAAACATTAAGCTAAACATTATCAAACAATATGTGTTAAATCTTTTATTATATAGATATAATATGTCCATAGTGTCGATATAATTAAGTTATTATTATACCTTGCTATAATTTAAATCACGTGTACACATATGACTTTCAATTATATTTATTCTTGGAGTCTAGTACAGCGCACGTCACACGCGCATGTTTACAGTGAACAACATATTTTTAAGTTCACACAGACGAATGCACGGATAATAAATAGTTCATCACTACATAGTGTAAAACAAAGTCCTGTTCCACGTCTGTCTATATGTCTGTTCGCGATAAGATCAAAAACTACAGAATGCATCTTTACGTCGTTTTCACTAATATATAAAATGATTTTTGGGCAAGGTTTAGGTATAGTCTGTCTCATTATCAGGGCGGGCAACGTCTGCTGAAGCCGCTAGCTTAAAATAAAACAGCTAATTAATTACTTATTTGCCCGTAAAATTCCCGTTCAAATATTAGTTGTAGTCCGGTGAAGCTGTAAGGACCTTGCTAGATCAATAGCGTAGTCATTTCTAAAAAAAACTGTTCAAATAGGTCCAGCCGTTTCGGAGATTACCCGGAACAAATTAACAAACAGACATATCGACAGCATTAAAAAAATGTTCATATTTGTAGCACCACAGATATATGTATGTATTCACGAAAAAGTATTTATTTTAATATTATATACACACACTTCATTATACAGTACTTCTTGAGATTAGCGCGTTCAGCCAAACAAACAAACAAACAAACTCTTTAGCTTTATAATATTAGTATAGATTTAAAAAACGCGTGCTTATACCTTTACATTAACTTGGACATAGAAGAAAACTACCTATATTGACAACTTCAGAATTGGCAGTATGGGTTAATTCCTTCGACTATACTTATTGGACGAGTATTATTACTACTAAAGTATTTGAATAGCAACACAAAATAAACTTTAGAAATATTTGCGACATAAACGTAACACGTATAATAAAAAATTCTAAGCAAAACTAACGTAGAATAAACTTTTTGAATAGGAACACAAAATAAAACATGAAAATATTTTCGATAGAATATTATTGCGTTACCATGGCAACGCATATAATACTGACATTAACACGTAACGGAAGCATCCAAAATATCCCGATTTTGAGATATTCTTCATCAGTGCTCAGCTCCTAATGGTTTTAACGTGATGATATGTAGCATATAGCCATCCTCGATAAATGAGCTACCTAACACTAAAAGAAACTTTCAAACCGGACCGGTAGTTCTTGAGATTATCGCGTTCAACCAAACAAACAAACAAAGTCTTCAGCTTTATAATATTAGTATAGATAGTATAGATTAGTATAAATCGATCAACTAAACATCAATCTATCAATATTTTATAAGATCTCTCTACTTGTGTCTTCTGTCTCACTCACTTACTTTTTATATACATATTTTTTACTTTTATGATTATTTTAACATTTAAATTCGTGCAAACCTTGTCATGACAATTACAAACACAATAAAATAAAATAAACAAGGAAGATAAGAAGTGATGTGATTAAGATCACGGAACAAAGGTATAAGAGATAAATCGATAGATGATAAAATGTAACCACAGAGTGATTTTTGCATATATAGATAAACATATATATACACAGACACATACATTTGTATAAATATAGATTTGTAGGTGGTAGAGCCACGCTGAAGCTATCACTGGTTTCAGCATGAATGGGTCGGCTCGACCGGGGTAGCACCACCCTCTCACAGAAAACCGACGTAAAGTAACAGTGCTTGCATTGTTGCGTTTCGTTCGGTCAGTGAGAGCGCCGGGGTCCTTTTCCCTCCCCTCTTCTCTGCCTTCCCCTCCACTCTAATACTTCTCCCTTTCTCTCCATCCCCCCAAACACAGGCAGGCAACGCACTTGCAACTACTCCGGGGTTGCTAGTGTATATGGATGGCGGTGATGGCATTTGCCTCCTATATGATATAAAAAAAATACAACATATATATTATTGTAACATAACATATATGTATTATTCTTTTCGACAATTAATGTTAGTTGCCAATGGAGAATCTTCCAAATTTTATATTCATATATTACTGGAAGTATTAGACTTTACAATTATTTGTTATATTATTATAATATAAATGAGCCGTTAAAAAATTAGTGGATACTGTGTAAATATTCACAGCGTTAAAATATCTGTAGATGGTGTTTCATGTTGATCAGTTAAACTATACTGTATTGTAGGTGGTAGAGCTAACTATTACTGGTTTCAGCATAAATGGGTCGGCTCGCCTGAGGTAGTACCTCCCTCTCACAGAAAACCGACGTGAAATAACAGTGCTTGCATTGTTGTGTTTCGTTCGGTCAGTGAGAGCGCCGAAGACCCACGTGCCCTACCCTTCCCCTTTCTCTTGCCCCAACACTCTGGTGTTGCAAGTGTCTATGTACATTAGGTGACCCATCTGCTCGTTTTTCACTTATGATATAAAAAAAAACATCATTTTAATACTAAGGTACTATCTAGTAATTAGTTATAGTAAAATAAATAAGATAAAAACCATCTTCATTAAAAAAAATATGTGTAGATACTAAATTCCATGATAATCAAAGAAACGCTATAAAAACATCCACTTTTAAATTGTATTAAAAGTATAATAAAAAAACACAGGCCTTTTCATCACATGAATGTCAGAATTCTTTTAGATTTCAAGGTTTGGATTAGCTTTCTAGTATTTTCCCGATGCATATGTACTGAAAGTATCGTCGGTGTATGTAGTAACTTTATTTATATTAAGTATTTATTTTACACGATAATAGGAAGTTCAAAGTTCCTTTAAAATAAATAAATATAATAATACAGGTGCAGATTTGGGGATATTTTGGATATCTACAGTTTGGCAATGTTATTTTGAAAAATGTTTTTCAATTACAAATACTCAGCAGTGCGTTAAGACAATTTTAATAAGATCCTAATATCCCATAATTATTGTTAACTAGCGGGCACGGCAGACGTTGTCCCGTCCTGATTATAAAAAAATTCCTTGACAAATTATATACCAAAACCTTTCTCATCACTCACTTTATCAACCGGTGAAAACTGCATGAATATCTGTACAGTAGTTTTTCACTTCATCGAGAACAGATAGAAAGAAAGATGCGCTAGAAGACTTTGTTTTATACTATGTAATTATAATGATATATCACGAGTTATAAAAATAGTGCAATGGAAACGTACATTTATATACTATACTTATATGAGAAATGAGGACTATTGAGAACCCTTAAGTGCATTGTCCATGTACAAGGAAAACAATGAACGAACCTTCTTTGTAATATCACCTTTAAAGGTAGTTTATACTTTAATCCAATGTGATAAGTTCGATATTTGAATACAATTTAGTTTGTATTTGCACAGTCATCTAAGTGCTTATTGAGTCAGCTTGTTCCTGTTTTATGAGAGCCTGGTACTCGTGTTTAGCTTAGTATTAGGCGTGCAATTTATAGCTATTTTAATATAATTATATAATAGTGATTTTTTTTTCATTGCTATTTCACAGCTGTTAAATGGAAATATGTCATATTTTAAAATTATAAATAGTAATTCTTTTTACGAATAATCTTTTTAAACTCCATCACCAATATAACTAACTATAGATATTAACTATTAAACGTTTTGAATTAACATTTTGGAAACTACCAGCCATACAATGTTATAGTTTTATATCACTTGAAAAATAATAATGATACAAATTTATTATTACCATGTGACAAATTATTTTTCATATTATATACACACTTATAGCTGAGACTCTTGATTTATTTTAAAACATAAACGAACTACGAAAAAATACAGTCTACAAAAATAAAAGAGGATTCTTAAACGTTATTTTCAAATAATATTTCCTGACAATTTTTTTGGCAATTATATATACAGTCCAGCGTTGCGTTGTCACGAGATTCTACCACGAATTCACCCACCAAGAACAATATATATTTTTTTAATAGTTTGTAGGCGTAAGATAGGATCTGTCACATAAATGAGTTAACTTATAACGTTAACCCACGTAGCATAGATATTGCTGTAAAAGGATCTGGTTGTGTCGTAAAACGTGTTTATCTGTGTGTCAGCGTGTCAGTCTGTTTGTTGGGAGGGCTCGCGCCAAGCGTCATTGGATCGTGTGCAGATGGACAGAACAATGAATGGAGTCGCAATTCTGTATTCTTACTTATTTTGTCTTTAGCAATAAGTCATTTCTCAGATTGTCATAAATGCTTGTATGCACTTTTGTCATTTTTAATTCTTATTCAGATTAGAAGTTTCAGTTAGTTCCTATTCACTGCGTAGTACAGACGAATTCTTTGCCTAGTAAACCGGAGAGTCACACAGTTCAGAAAAAAAATCTAAAAAAAAATCATTAAAAACCTTGCCATGTAAATTATGTATAAATATACATGATCGAGGAAAGAGATGACATTCAGTCCTTCTTAAAATGCATATGAAATTAAAGTCCACATCTGCAACATGCAACGTCTGGAGATCTAGAGGTTAACCATCTGTGAACTACTTTTCTATAGGTTGTACTAAACTAAGCGGTCTCTTAACCCCTCGGCTGATTTTTTAAGCCCCAAACCTCAAAATGGTGAATCACGGTTTTTAGATATCTAGCCATTTTTTTAAATGTATTATTTTCTTTAGATAATTTGTTAATGTTCGTGTTTTTTTAAAAATATTTTGCAATAAGTATGGTATTTCTTTAATGTATGCTGCCAACAGGCTGTTCATTAGTGTATCATAAGTCTACATTCGTTTGTATAGATCTTAAATCCTTATAGCTTATAACTTTGGATTTTTATAGCAGTCCGGTGTTACAGACCGCTGAAAATTAATCTACTTGTATCAACTTGGGGATTAACGTATTCCCACGGACAGGTAAAGTTATAAGAAAACAGACTTCTTATATTTTTTATTATAATATAGAACTTTTACCAAAGAAAGAGATGTTAATTATCTCTTTGTTCCGTGGTTTTAACGAACAAGATTCTTTATTCTCAATATCAAACAACATGTATGTTTAATAAATTCAATCTATGTGTATATGTAACTGTTTAACGGTGCATTTTTTAACTTGTATTTTTTTTTTGCAACAGTAAGCCGATTAAAAAAAAATACATATTACACACTACTCTATACGTTTTCCTACTCCCACGTTATATTGTGTGCTAAGCAAGACAGGATAATCTCGTTAGCGCGCCCGTAGGCAACAAAACGAAAGCACAAAGCTCTGACGTACGTAAAAATAACGTATGAGTAAATAAATAAACCATAGACAAGCGTAAATTATCTGTCATACGGATTGTAGTCCAGTGAAGCTTTTAAGACCTTGCTGGGTCAATAGCGTAGACATTTCGAAAAAAAAAAATCTGTCATACGGCACAAGCGCCGCGGTCATCCACTGTCTGAAAAAGTGGTCGGCAAAAAATTGATGTCTATTAAAAAAAAAAACTTTATTTACATCTTCTATACATATGAGTGTAAATCTAACGTGTTTTTAGTTTTTAGGTGTTTGTATAAAGACATCCATGTTGTGACATTGTAGGGGGTAATCTCAGGAACTAACGGTCCCATTTGGATAATTCTTTCAGTGTTATATAGCTCATTCATCGCGAATCGTTATAGGCTATATATCATCAAGCTAGGACCAATAGGAGCGGAGCACAGATTAAAAATATTTCAAAATCGGGATGTTTTTTCCCTTTTTGAGAGCTTCTGCTACGTGTTGACGTTAGCCCAGAATAACTATTACTACGCGGAAGAAGTCGCGGGCAGGGGCTAGTATACGATAAACCTATATTACCCTGAAATAAACTTTCAAATCAGATCAGTAGTTCCTGCGATTACCCTCTGTAACGTCACAAACCCACAAACTACCTCTTTTAATATTACTATAGATATATAAAATGTATTACTTGATATTAGCAAGACGTGTACAAACGCTAACATGTAACGGAGTGACATTACGAACAGGTGTACCTATAAACATGTAACTAATTTTATCCCCTTCAGTTTATATTTAACGTATATAAATTATAAGCTTTCATCAAACTCAATTTAATACGCCACTATACTAATGAGCTTATTTATACTAACAAGCTGTAAATAAAATTAATCCGTCAACAAATCGGCCCGCCCATTAGTGCGCTGAATATGTTGACGCTCTTAGTATGGTCGTATTAATTTTGGTCGCACTTTAACATAAAAGTGGTTTTTTTAACACAATTTATTATTAGCCATATGAATATATTGTACATTAAACTTAAACGCTTAAATGTAAAACGCAATATAACTAAACCTTTTTATTACGAAATTAATCTTAAAGGAATATCTCATTATATTGACGCCCGTCTCTACGACGCTAGATGAAAATGGTTTTATTGTCTATCTCTGTTAAATAATGCTATTAATTACTGTTTAACCCCAATATGAAAGATTAATGACATGTTACCTAAATAATAACCTAAAAGTTCTCTGTCTAACAGCATAAATTTCATAATAATCGATTCAGTCGTCTCGGAGATTATCCAATACAAACATCACACAGTACAATATTATTTATATGTATAAATTGAATTATAATTTGAAAAAAATAAATTTAATATGCCGTCTCTCGGTCTATCGCACGAGCAAACTATACGTGTTAAAAGGAAATGCCATGAGATTCTTGACACCTGCAACGTGACATTTTTATTCTCTCATGTTATTTTAATATGGCCTGTATTTATTTTAATAACCAATTATGTATACTAATATTATAAAGTGGTAAAGTTTGTGAGTTTGTGACGTTGTAGGGAGTAATCTCAGTAATCTCCCAATCTCTACTTGACCAATTTGTTAAATTCTTTCAGTGTTATATAACTCATTTATCGAGGAAGACTATATGCTATATATCATAACACTAAGACGAATAGGAATGAAACACCAACGAAGAATGATTCAAAATTTTTTTTTTCTTCTTGATAGCTTCCGGTGCGTGTTCGCATTAGCACAAAGTAATTATTCCACGCGGACGAAGTCGCGGCCAGTGGCTAGTGAGTTATACAGTAAACTTTCGAAGTATAATAAATCACAGAGTATCATAATATTTTACACTCGTTTTGTGATATCGCAAGATGACATTGTAAAGCATCGTTATAAATTATATTTTTGTGTTAGTTTGAATGAATTTGAGGAATCAGCGAATTATTTTTTTGAATGAGTAGTACCCTTTTTTACTTTGACAATGACCCTGAAAGCCTAAGTTGGATAAATTATTTTTGATTTTGACTTACTGTGCCACTGGCCTCTTGATCATTTAAATAAGGTGGGTGGTACACGATTTACACGAAAAAAAAGCAAGGCAGTCATAAGAACTGCCGACAGAAATGAAAATCTCAAAACAATGGAAAAACTCTCTTCTCTTATGAATTTTGAAAGCAACTATACTCCGAATTTTTTATATTTCATAAATTGAAAATTATTACTATCAGTTTGGTTTTTACAGCAATAATTATAGACATTACTCAGTTTATAAATTAATCAAGCATAAGCAATACAAAACTTAAATATAACCGGTGTTATTACAAAAAAGTTAAATACGTATTAAAACTTGCTTTAAAATGGTCTCTTACTAAATGTATCGCGCTCGTCCGAGGCAAGTTCTATAATCCTTTTTTCGCAAGTCTAACCTAATCTAACCAAAGCCAGACAAAAGAGCAAGATGGCGAACATTAAGCGAGCGCGGCGTATTTAAATCGTAACCTTTTTAAAGCAAGTATTCAATACGTATTTAACTTTTTTGTAATAACAACGAACATGTATACAGCCTGCTATACTACGTGTCAATAATATGACGCAAGCGTAATACTTCACGATCATGTCGAGGTGATCGGTCACGCGTCCGCATAAGTTTTTCCTTTTTGTTTTTTTTTCGAAATGAAAACGCTGTTAACCTGCAAAGTTCTTTACAGCTTCACCGTACTACTGAGGCGAGCGCTGAAGGCACTCAGCCGATTTGGGACGTTTGAGTGACTAAATCAAGGGTGCACTGCACCTTTTTTGTGCAAAAACCGCGACCTGTCTGAGCTACCCTAAGCTAAGCCATCTAGATATACGTATATGAGTTATTGAAACATGCGTGTGTACCAAGCATGCGTGCCTCAACAATCCTATATGTATTTTGTGTCGGAAAAAATCCTCTAAACTATATAGGATGGGATAGGATAGGGAAAAATAAAGGTAGAACTCTTTTTAGTCAAAGTTTTTCCCTACTAAAGTCTCAACACGGCTAAAAAAGTTTTCGTTTCAAAAATAAAAAATGGCGTTACCGTGTTTACGGTACACAGGTTACTAAACAGCGGGATAATTGCGAAACCTCCCTACAGGAAACGTGACTCATTTCATACACTCATAGGTATTCCCAACGTTGTTTTTATTTAGTAGGGTGGCTCTATGGTTGTCAATAATATAATTTTGAATATTAAGTTGCCCGAAGTGTACCTTTTGAAGTTATAGGAACTTCTTTTTGCGCTTGAGTGATAAAAATGAATTTTAATATTACAGAATAATATTATACAATACAGATATATAATTAATTAATTTTAGAGCCTTTTAAAGATAATTAGATTTTTGTATTATAATTAAAACGTTATCAATTATTTTAATGTGTTTTTTAGTAGCTTAACTTTTATACTAAATACTTTTTTTTTAAACTCCTTAAGTACATATACAAGTAATTTGTTATAAGTTATTAAAAGGTTCTAATTTCAAAAGTATCGTCTAGGTTTATGTTAGTCATAATAATGAATATTTATTAGTGGCATTGTTACAAAAAGATTTTACTGTTGTCTGTGGTAGTTTAAAAAATATAAAATTGGGACGTAGGAAACGAGTTAATAAATATTAACATATTCTTAATCTTATTATAAAAGAAAGTATTCCAATTTTGTTATTTTCATAAATAATTATGGTATTAAAATTATACTGTAACGTAATTTTTTTCTTAATTCGAAAAATGTGAGACAACGCTGTGTATTCTATAGCGATGTGTAAACAACACAATACTCTACTAGCTGATCCGTGCCCAATTCGTTGAACTCTAGGTATTATCTAGCTCCACAACTTTTCTCTAGAACTCAATTCATATATGTCGTTCGTCAGAAACGTTTTCGTTCGACCGTTTTTCCTCCGACTTACTTTGCAAATCTGACTCCCACAAAAGAACTTTTCATTTTTCAGGTAAATATATAGCCTATGACACTCACAAATATCGTGGCTTTCTATGTGTAAAAGTATTTTCAAAATCGATTTAGTAGAGATATTACCTACAACTCATAAACTTTACCTCTCTATGACATTAGTATAAATCACCAATACAGTATAGATATATATCGTTGTAACTATATTTTTGTGATTTCATCTACATTTCTAGGGAGTAAATGTTAGGGATTTCCTAATTTTTTTCGTAGTGAAAGACACCTTAAGTATACTTGAACGTATTAAGTCTTAACTTTGTTATTCATCAACATATTTATCAGATACACAATATTTCGTTTTTAAATTTCAACTAATACACTTGTTATTTTTCTAAAATTCTGACAGCCCTAACTGTATATCCTATCTCCCCCATCAGTGTACGGCGTAATTTGTTTGACTGTAATTATACTGCACTCGTTAAACACAGCATTAAATCTAGAAACACATTGAAAATTAACAAATGAGTAAAGATATCATCATTTTATTGTTACGTGTCCGTTATTATTATTGACAATGACATTAGTCGGTCAGTTTTATCAATGTGTGAACGAGCTAGCGTATACCATCATCATTAGGTATGAAAGGGAAAGGACTACACGTACACTCAAAGTCACTGTACTGACTATGAATATTCATTGTATTGTCTTGTCAATATTATAATTCTCTGTATAATATGAAACACAACATTAATTGGGTATAAAATAGCGCAACCGCATATTATTTATTGATAGATATACCAAGTGCAAGGTTACACATATGACACTTCACGGTCATATTTAAGATATAAAATAATAATATTAAAACAAATACTAATAAACAACCAAGAAAACCTAAGTTAAAGTTTGTTCTAAGACTTTCAAAAGTATAGCTACAAATCTGTTAATAAAATAATAAACCTAAGTGCAAATGACTGGCTTTCTATAGTAAAATAAGTAATAAACCCTTCTGTTTTGTTTTTGATGTTCCCACGTTCTATTCAACATGAAAGTTAAATCACGCGAGGGTCATTGACACTGCTTTAACAGAGACGCCTAGAGGATTGTGTATAATTTTTGTATTTTTCTAGATAATGAAGTTAAATATGAAGAACCTATTTTTTCATTGATTTAGAATAAGAATCGAGTGTAGGTTACCCTTCATAAATATTGCTACAGCTTAAACAGTCACCCTGTGTAGCCCTTATTGTTACATATTATAAATTGTATTTTTGTAAATAAATAAAAATGCACCGAAACTACATCTGAATCCTAATAAATCACAAATTCGATTGTGTTTTGTTTGACACGCTTTACCTATTCATGGAATTTTCTATACGCATTGTCAGTGTTACCAAAAAGGAAATAGTATCCTATTTATATTAACTAAGTATTCTAAAGGAAATAGTATTCTATTTCCTTTTTGGTAACACTGACTTGGAAAATTCCATGATTTAATTCACAAAAAAGTACTGTTTTCGTGGGACAAGATAAATCTACATTAACGCAAGCGAAGCCGTGAGTACAAGGTAAGTTCTTACTTTACAATTTTCATATTATTCATATTATACAAGGCTAGCTTTTACTGGCAGATTTATGATTTTTTTGAGTTCCCAACAAACACAGATACAGACAAATATTTCTAAAAATGATTGACACATATTTATTACTTATTCATAAACAGCTGCAATATATATTTTTTAATCGAAAAGTAACGACACTTTAGATTTCCATTATTATTACATGTATAGACTAGCTGTGCACGCGGCTGCGTACGTTCAAGTTTTAATACAGAAGGGTGGATGTTCGTATAAAGTAGCTTTAGTAGGTGGTAGAGCCCCGCTGAAGCTATTTTTGGTTTCAGCATGAATGGGTCGGCTCCTCCGGGTAGTACCACCCCTCTCACAGATAACCGACGTGAAATAACAGTGCTTGCATTGTTGTGTTTCGTTCGGTCAGTGAGAGAGCCGGAGGCCCACGTCCCTTCCTCTTTCCTTCTTTCCCTTTCCTTCCCCTCCCGCTTCTCCCATATACAGGCTGGCAACGCACTTGCGACGTCCCTGATGTCGCTAGTGTCTATGGACGGTGGTGATCACTTAACATCACGTGACCCACCAGTTCGTTTGCCTCCTTTGATATAAAAAAAAAATAAAGGTAAGAAAGTGATTGCTGCAAAAATAAAGATAATAATAATGCAAATTTAAAACTTACTTTACCCTGGATGCCGTTGACAGTACTGGATCAAATTGGACCACACGGGAAGTACCAGCTTTCACATAAAAAAAGAAACATCAAAATTGGTTCACCCAGGCCAAAGTTAAGACGTAAGAAACATAAAAAAAATACAGTCGAATTGAGAACCTTCTCCTTTTTTTGGAGTCGGTTAAAAAAAATGAACTATTTTCGAAGGATAAATCCAATTTATGTAATACGTTAAGGGAAGTGAAGCAGCAAGTATAAGCTAGTAATAAAATAATTTACACGTTAGTAACATAATAGCGTAGGAACAGCGTAATTTCGCCATTGCACTTGACAGGTTTATTGTGATTTATGGTTAGTTTTCTTTCCCCATGTGGTGTTCAGTCCATAAGAGAAATACATTGGCGTTTTATACGCATTTACGCTTACAAATTGGTCGTTTGTTTTCCATGACAACCGATTATATTACCTCTCTGTATATATTTGGTTTTAAGTAAGTAAAATGTAACTTGGATGAGATATTCTGAAGTAAAAAAAATACAAAAAAAATATATATTATTTTTTTCAAAACCAATATACTTTATGTACACAGGAAAACGGATTTTTTTTTTATATCATAGGAGGCAAACGAACAGATGGGTCACCTGATGTTAGGTGATCACCACCGTCCATAGACACTTGCAACACCAGGGGAGCCACAAGTGCGTTGCCAGCCTGTGTTTGGGAGGAGGGCGGGGGGACAGGAAGGGAAGGAGGAAGGGGAAGGGGAGGGTAGGTGGGTCTCCGGCTCTCTCACTGACTGAACGAAACGCAACAATGCAAGCACTGTTACTTCACGCCGGTTTTCTGTGAGAGGGTGGTGCTTCCCCGGACGAGCCGACCCATTCGTGCTGAAAACAATAATAGCTTCAGCTTGGCTCTACCATTACTAACCAAAAATATTCTTTGCTTACGAATTTATTTTGTAAACAATATTACACGTTTACTTCGTATCTCCCACGCATGCGCAAAATACTGCTTGCCTCATCTTACACATTGCTCGATGCGTAATGCTTATAACAATAGCAGTTTCTTAAATCTTTCATAAATTTGTATTATATTAAGTTATATCATGATATATTTAGATATTAAATACATACAAAAAGTATAGTGATTTTTGGCGACTGAAACTGCTACCTACTCTTCTCTGGTATTAGCTCGCGCTGTCATTCAAATTATAGTAACCTTTGATAGAGTGAAATAATTGTAATAAAACAAAGGCTAAATATTACTCCAGGATATGTTTTATTTTAAACGTTGTGCTTTAGCGGTGATGTGGATACAAACGGGCGGACTGACAGATATTTTAAAATTTATCTAGATTTTTTTTTTTTTCGAGATGTCTACGCTATTGACCCAGCAAGGTCTTAACAGCTTCACCGGACTACTAAGGCGAGCGCTTAAGGCACTCAGCCGATTTTATTTTGGCAACCAGCTCAAGGGTGCACGGCACACCTCGGCTTGGCTGTTGCCTGTTGCATGCAAAATCGCGACCTATCCTAGCTAACTATTCATATATGTATGAGTTGTTGAAACGTATATGTGTACCAAGCATACACGCCTCAGCAACTCCTCCATATATTTATTATCGGAAAATTGAGAGTTTTTCAGTTCGACGAGGGAAATAAGTAAACCCTTCCACTTTCATGTGTAAGCGTGTAGGCGTGCACGTGTGTGGGGGTGATCGTGTAGTGTTGTAGCAGTGATGTATATTTGTGTGTCACCGTATCGCGCAAGCAACGCACTCAAGGGCTCCCTGCCGAGGGATCGAACCTAGGCTTGAGCCGCTGCCGTGGGAGGCCTAATCGGGTGTGCGGGAGCGAAATTAACCCCCAGACCACGGCGGCGTGATCTGTGGTTACGCGGGCGTGGGCGTGAGCACGCTCTGTTTCGAGGGACAGGCTGGTACTGATCGTTCGCTGACGTGATTAAATCAGGAGGGTCGGTAAAAATGCATCGCGGACGTCTTTTATAACGCGCAGCGTTAGGTACGGTTTCATAGTTTGCGGCGGATACCACTAAGGGATTGGGATGATTCGCAGCTTTTTCAAAATAACTAATCGTAAGTGATTTTACGTACGCCCAGATAGAAGGAATCTCTAGGTCTCTATGGAGATCGACTCTCCGAATGTACCACGGAGCACCGGTCACTTTACGTAAAACACGATTTTGGAGAACCTGCAGCTTATGAAAGTTTTCTTTGGACATATGCGCAAAAACGGGGCAGCTATATGTCATCACGGGACGGATACACGTCTTATACAAAGTGAGCTTGTGTCTGAGGGACATCTTACTCTTATGACAAAGTAACGGATGGAGGCGACCCAAGACCATAGCGGCTTTGTTTCGCACTCTGTCTGTATGTGAATTGAACTTTAAATGTTTATCTAATGTGACACCGAGATATTTGACCTCTTCGACCCAAGGAATATCGATTCCGTATAGCCTGATGGGCTCAAATTTATTAACGCGTTTCGTGGGATCGAAGAGTATTGCGGCACTCTTATCGGGATTAACTTCTATGCGCCATCGACGAAACCATTCACCGAGAGTATGAACGGCTTTTTCGATGCGCTTCCTAAGAAAGTCCGACCGCCAGCCGGAAGTGTAAATAACGGTATCGTCAGCGTAACAACCTACCTCGACCCCCCGAGACCGAGGTAGGTCACTGATGAACAGATTGAAGAGCGTGGGCGCGAGTATGGAGCCCTGTGGCACACCTGAGCGTATCGGGTGGGGCAGCGATAGTTCACCATCCACTCTGAAGCGGAATGTCCTATCAGTGAGATAATCGCGGATAATATGAATAAGCCTATCGGGTACGCGAGATTTACATAATTTATGGATGAGCCCTCCGTGCCAGACTTTATCGAAGGCCTTGGCGATATCGAAGAAGACTGCAATTGTGCGTTTCGGTTTACGTTTCGGATTGGCGTTAAATTTAGAGAAAATGTACTCCGTGAGGCGGTGTACTTGATTCGTGCAAGAGTGTTCGGCGCGAAATCCGAACTGCTCAGGTGGTATTAATTTTAAATCTGTGATCGAGAACTGAAGACGGTTCAGAAGGAGCCGCTCGTAAAGTTTTCCTAAGGTATCTAACAAACTAATGGGGCGATAGCTAACGGGAAGCGTAGCTTTCTTGCCGGGCTTGTGAATACCTATCACTACGGCCTTTTTCCAGACGGCTGGAAAGTGACCCTGGGACATGGCCGCATTGAAGACGCAGACCAATAGAGCTATGATGCGATCAGGAAGGAGTTTCAGAACCTCGTTCCTGATCCCATCGGACCTGGAGACTTCCTAGGCTTGAGACGCTTGATGGCGGCCGAAACTTCGTCAAACGTTATCGGGGTTAGGGTATCCGCCGGAGGAGACGCGAGTGCATGCTCTACGGCTGTTTCGATAGACTCTATGATGAAAGGGTCAGTGTTATCAGTGTTTGGCGAACACTGTTTCTCTAAGCTTGCGGCAAGGCATTCCGCTTTATCTATGCTATCGAACGCGGGAGGCAACCCGGGGCCTCTGTCGAGAGGAGGCATTGGAGTGACCATATCTGATTTCAGAGTTCGCGCTAGAGTCCAGTACGACAGGTGAGACGGCTGGAGACCCTCCAGGAGTCTGTCCCACCTGTCGCCCCGGATCTCAGAAATACGAGACTTGACTGTTTTTCGTAACAAACGTAAACGATCGCGATTCTCTACAGACGGGTAAGCGTCGTAAGCTCGAGTCGCGGCGTTCTTTTCCGTGATCAATGCTCTCACGTCGTCAGGGAGTATAAAACGGCGATCGTTCGCCGCTTGTACCTCTTTCGAGGTCTCTCTGACGGCGGTCTGAAGATAATCAACCAGGGAATCGATGGCCGAATCCGCGTCGGCTTTAGACACCAACACGTCCGGAATCCTGTCTAAACTACTAGACGACGGATTTTCTTTAAAATATTGAACGAGTTTCGCGTAATCAGCCACCCTAACCGACGGCGGGGTGAAGTCTGAATTGTTACCTAACTGTAAAACAACCGGGCGATGATCTGAATCCAGTTCGTGTACGACTTGTATGAGTCGTACAGGAAGCGTGATATTTTTTAAGAGAGCTATATCTAATACTGTGGGTCGGCAGTGATCTTGATAGTGCGTGGGTTCCAGAGGGGCTATGACGTCGAAAGCGAGAACCCTACCTAGTTCGTCGAGTATTCTCCCGTTACGAGAGGTACACGGACTATTCCAGATAACGTTCCCGCTATTGAGGTCCCCCGCTATAATAACTGAATCTCCTAGATTAAGTAGCGCCTGCAAATCGGATCTTAGCAATTCTTTGTTCGGTGGCAAATACGCGGAAACTAAAATAATATTCGAGTGACCGGTCATACCTAATTTACACACTGACACTTCCATATTGGTTAGCGCGGGCGGATCTAACGGCAAGCAGTACAACGAACGCCTAAAATAGATTAACGTGCCACCCCCGCGGGTTACACGGTCGTTCCTGACTATACAGTAATTTGCGATTCTCGGATTACGCATACTCGGTTTTAACATCGTTTCCTGGATGAGGAAAACGTCAATCTGTCTATCGCGCAAAAAGTCAGCTACTAGATCGCGCTGTGACCGAAGGGATCTCGCATTGAAAAACGAGAGACATAGACCGCGTGGTTTTACTTTATTAAGAACCGTGAATTTTAAGACTTATTTAAAAGAGGGTGACCGGGCGATGCGCTGAATGGTGGCTCCGATAGCCGGGAAGCGCGCTAGTGCGGTGAGGAGACCTAGCTCCTCTTCTACCTCGACGATGGCGTAGAAGGCGAGGACCTCCTTCATGTCGTGTTCGCGGAGTAAATGCTTCATCCAGTCGAATTTACACGAGAGAGAGGATGATGAAGCATAAGCCGCCTGTGGCAGCGGCGCCTGAGGCTTAGAAGAAGCCTGAGGCTGGGGTCGTGGGGCCCAGGGGGCCATAGGGGCCCGCCCGGGTTGGGCCGCGTGCGGCACAGAGGGTGACGAGCGCGATGAGGTAGTGGGCGCGGGCGCTACCGGGGCACGGGAGGCGCCCGGCAGGCCCGGGAAGGCCTCCACGGACATGAGAGGTGGAGGTGGAGGGCGGGCGGTGGCTGCAGGCGTCCTGGGCGCCTGCCTCGCCTGACGGGGTCGCTGTGTGCGCGGTGCGCGAGGACAGCCGCGATAGTTCGCGGGGTGACCCGCGTTACCGCACAACACGCAACTCGGAGGTTCCGGAGTACCGGGAGTGCGAGCGCACTCCTTCGTGGGGTGATCACCCAGGCACTTGACGCACCTGGGGCGAAGATGACAGTTCCTCGCCGAGTGACCATAACACTGACAGTTATGGCACTGCGATGGGGTATGGGTCTTGCGTGGGGGCTCTACGGTAATACCGTTTAAATCGCAGACTGAAGTGAGATTAAAAATGGCCTTGCCCTCCTGCGAACGGTCGAGGAGAACTAGCACCATATTATAAGGAGCGCGGGTGCGTGGGTGGTACATCTGATGTACCTCACGCACGGGGAAATTTTTCTCCTTAAGGGAGAGGGTGACGTCCTCGACCGAGATCTCGGCCGGGACGCGGCGAAGCACTACGCGGAGGAGGCGTTCCTCCTCGAGTGCGAAAGTAAAGTACGCTAACTTCGATTCCCGAAGGAATCGAGTCAGCGCGCGATGGTCGGTGGATGTGGGGCATTTCACTTGAATGCCCGCCGGAGTATTGAGGGCGGACGTATAATGAACCTTAAGGGTTTTGAGGCGATTCGAGATTGAAGTCCACTGGGACTTGTCTTGGATCGTGACAGGGGGCGGGGGGCGTGGTTTCTTACCTGCGGAACCCGTGGTCTGCGAAGGAGCGAGAGGGACGGAGCTAGGTTCGCCCACGCGTGTATTTGAAACCGATGGTTTAACCGGGGCTGGCACCCGGGTGCCACCTATGTTCGCAACTTTACCTGCGGAACCCGAATCTGACGGACTGGCCGGACGAATTTATCTAGATATATTTATTTACTCGCTTGTAATAATTTTTATCAAAAAATCTGAAAATTAAAGTAACGTAAAATTTATATTTTTAATGTATGTATTCATTATAGGTATATGTAGTATTATATAGTATGTATGTATTATATATGTATGTATATACTAGATGAAAGTTTCAACGTTCGCAGTATTCTAGGATATGACACTTCATGGTCACATTTAACAAATAAAATAATAATTTCAAAACAAATACTAATCAACAACCAAGAAAACCAAGTTAAAGCTTGTTCTAAGATTTTCAAAAGTATGAACACAATCTAGGTGCAATGACCGGTGTCGAAAGCTACAATGGGCTACCCTGAGTTAATAACTTTCGATAATAAAACGGACAATAAACCCTTTTGTTTTGTTCCCACGTTCTCTTTTCAAGTGAAAATGAAATTACCCGACGGTCATCGACACTGTTCTTTAACATAGACGAGATAGACATAGAGGATTGTGTATCATTTTTGTATTTTTCTAGATATTTAATTCAAATATTAAGTACCCATTTCATTAATTGATTTAGAACAAGAATCGAGTACAAAATGTCCTACATAAATATTCGTATTGTCTAAGCTTTCAACCTGTATAGATGTTTTATAGGTTTTAGCCATTCGCACACAATCTCATTTTATGTTAAATAATGATTTCATCGAAGATAGTAAGCATACTCAATCTCTCAAGTGTATTTGCTGGAAAACACCAACAGATACTTGGCGACAGTTTTTCAACTCGGTGGTAGCTGATAAGGCGGACTTAGAAAAAACCCTACCATCATTCTATTGGCTTCATCACGATGTTAGGATACAAGCTCCGATTGTTAGGATTCAACTAAGCAACTAAGCAATCATCGCTTCAAGTTTGCACACGTAGTTGTTCTTCTTGGAATTATTTATTACAGTAAGTAGTCATTTTACCTTAACTCCCTACCAGGTGGTGGTATAGATCAACTTTTATAACATCCATCCGGTTATGATTAAAATTGATATGCGTGAATAAGTAAAGCTCGAAGAACACAAAAATTACAAATCCATTCAAAGTCGTGAGTTGTAACTTGTTAATGACTACGTCCGGTCTGTAGTCCTGTGAAGCTGTTAAGACCTGTCTGGGTCAATAGCGTAGTCAGTTCGAAAAAAAAAGACTACTTCCGGTACCGCTACGACACTCCGGAGAGGCGAAACTACAACGCCACCGGAACATTACTAGCGCCACCATATTAGAGATACATAAATTCTGTACATAAATAAGAACGATTATAAAGAATTGACGTATCACTTTCATAACAATAATTTAATATTTAATACTATTTTTGTTTTACTACATTATTCTGGTTAAATGTGAGTAAATAGTAAATGCTTTGACTTCCACAGTTCACATAAAAGGCAAGAAACCGTTGATCTACACGCATTTCTATATGAGAATTATTGAAAAGCGATACTATGCCCGGATATATAATAAAATTTTGGGGTGTAAGGGGTGTCTTGGGGTGTAAGGGGTGTCTTGGGGTGTAAGGGGTGTC